>DF357219.1:15384-36700 GCA_000787875.1 Solanum virginianum | reverse complement strand
ATCTTTATATGCATTAGATGTGAAGCTATGGCGAGTAAAGGTGTTAATAGGGGACGAAAAAAGAGTAGAATGAAATAAAAAGATCTATACAAGTGATACCAACTAATTAAGGGTGTATTTTAGACATGTTAATATGTTACTTTCTTCCTGTGTTCTCCAAGAGTTTTTAGCCATGTGTGAAATTTAAATGCCAGTAAGAAAATGGGGGATTTCTAATACCTTTTTCTTTTATTTTATATAATATTGCTTTGGGATGACGAAATGATCAATGAGGATTGATCCAATATTGCTTATTTGCTGCTGTTTTATTTTATGGCTAGTTAAGGAGTGGGATAATTCCATGACTATATGAGAGGCTGAAATGAAAAATCCATAAAGGAATGACGCTGCCTAGGTTCTTGAAACAGGAAAATTAGTCTCAGAAATTAGTTTAATGTATCAAGAAACGGAGAGTAACTGGTGATCAGAGGACTTACAAGAAGAGAGAAGCCGCTAACATTGGTTATAGAAGTAGCAACAGAAACACTTGACAGGGAAATCTGGTCAAGATGTCCCACCATCATCATGGATACAACTTGCAATAGATACTGCAATACGGAAACTGCCACCATTGGTGCTGCTATATAACTCAACTTCTTCAGTTCTTGATAGTAAGTTTCCCATTCCCTTGTTACTACCCATCTTTTATTATCTCCATTTTCCAGCAACTGATCTTCCATGGATTCAGCCTTGATTAAATTTTTTAAAATAGCTACAGATATATGCTACAGCTGCTGTTTCATTTGTTTAAAATAGCTCAGGTCTCACATCTATAGTCCCTTTCATTTGTTTAAAATAATGCTATTAGTCATGCCATCAATTAATGTCTCAAATATACGTAAGGTTTTTTAATCCAAAGTTTGCTAGTTGATAATTCAATTCCGCTTTTCAAGATGATTTCCAAATCACGATATTTAATGTTGTGTCAGTTATAATTTTTCAAATAGTATATCACAAGTGATAGAAGGGATCAGAGGAAATAATAATTTAACAGAGACACAAGGAACTCAACTAAACACCAGAGAAACTAAGATCATAAATTTGAAGCAACCTTCATCCATAACAAGGATAAACAGTTTTGTAAATACATTATTTTCATCTACTATGTATGCGAAAATTCATTCATCACCGTCAACTGTAAATTCAAGACCATCCTCTATCAGTGAGGACACTAAATACAGAATATGAACTTGGCGGCTTAAAAATACTCTTCATTCAATAATTAAGAATATGCCATCACAAAGGAGAGACACTGACTTATCCTATTCTCTTCGCTATTATCGTCCTCCACTGATGAGAAGTTAATACCCAGTCACAACAGCAATCTTTCTTCTTCTGTTTTACTTTGGTACGAATGACAGACAAGAACTGAACTTTCAGCAAGCATATCCACACATGAATAATCAGAGCCCCCAACCTCAGTTTTTGTGCTGCAGCCTCCCACTTTCAGCACCAGCATAAGGATCAATTGTCACATTGATAACAGCAGGCTTCCTAGCAGAAAAAGATTCAGTAAGTGCAGATCTAAGTTCATCAGGTGTTCCAACAAGGTATCCTTTTCCTCCGAAGGCTTCAATTAGGAGATGGTACGATGCACCAGGAACAAAAGATGTTGGTGCTGGATCTTCTTTGTAAGGGCCAGTAATTTCTTCCGGGTTCCTCCTATCACCACCATATACTCCGCCATTGTTAAAGACTATAACCACAACAGGGAGCTGATAGCGAACTAGGGTCTGCAGTACGTAAAATTACTCTGAGTTAGGAGTGTAAATTCAACTTTAAAAGAAGTGAACCAAGAAATACATGGGAACCAACGGTGCCATAGCTAAGTTACTCTAAATAATAAATGTAACTTAGAAGTAGAAGGAATGTCTTCCCGAGCATAATATGCATTGCAAAGAGTGTGATCAATGATACAAAATTTAAACAAAAAAGTGAAAAAGAGATCATGGTAACCTTAAGAAACAAGGACCAACGAATCCTCATTGTTGTAAGAGGTTACCACAAGAGGAAAAAGCTACATGAGTAATATTACAAGGGTTGACAAATGAATAAGAAAAATTGTGAATCACCCCAGAAATGGTCTAATAGGGTAGCACAAGATGGGTACTAGTACTGAATAGGAGGTATTATGGCCCAACATCAAGAACCAGCATATCAAGGTAAGGAGCCTAGGTTCCAGTCATTACAACTGCTGGTCGATGAACCATTGGTTGATTCAATGACCTGTTAAGCAGCTTTCTAGTATATGCGAAGTAATTGTACTGACTTATCACATCTAGTTGAGTTCTCTGATGTTGTACCACAAGATTTAAGTAATCTAACTTATAACATCAGTGCATTACACTGGAGCCAGCAGATCAAGGCATCACTTCCTAAATGCCTAATTTGCCTTTTAATGCACCATTGGCTGAGCTAGGAAGCAATTCAGATTAGGGGCTTAACGAATTAACCCAAAAAAATTCCAACCCCATTCAAATCCACTTTATAATACCATGTGATCGAGAAATGAGTTTGCTTTTAACTTAATAAAGTTGCAGCGGAGAACCTAATAATATTCAACCAAATGAGTCTGCAAGATATGGTATAATACATATTTGTATTTAGTGGTTCATTACAGTTTAAGATCTGTGCAGAAGTTCCACAAGAGATATTGGTATGTTTCTAATATGGAATATAACATCAAGACGCCATATAAGAATTAATCCAATCAAGAACTACTCAGAAAGAGAGCAACTGCTGTTGACTATTACATCTAACTAACATTAACTGCCTACAGCAGTTCTCCAAGCCGCAGCTTAAGAACCAACCAGTTCAATTCCACATAGATGAGGAAAATCTATTCCATTGGGCTTAATCATTTCTCACAAATGTAAATGATTTACTAAACGAGACATTAAGACAGACTAACAAGCAACAAGACATTAAGACAGACTAACAAGCAACAAGAGTAATGAAGTCCTCCAATCACCAAGAAAGAAAAGCACAATATGTCAAAGATCAGCAATGCTATTCTAGGGTAACAACAAAAGTCAGTCAGATGCTAGTAATAGAGGATATCTAGAAAAAAAGACATGAGAAACGGAGAAAAACCTACACACCTCAACTTCCATTGCACTGAAGCCAAATCCAGAGTCCCCTTCAACAGCTACTACAAGCCTATCAGGTGAGGCAACAGCAGCTGCAATGCAGTACCCCAGACCAACTCCCATTGTCCCCCACGTCCCTGCATCCAACCGGGTCCTTGGCTCCGTCTGAACTAATATTGATCGCCCCACATCCATCGTATTGGCGCCTTCAGAGACAACAATTGGAGCAGGACTGCCCAATTGCAGTATTGCATCTCTGATGATTCTCATTGGTGTCATAAAATTAAATGGCACGACATCCTTTGCCAGCTGTGCTTCCATTTTTGAAACATTTTCCTTACTCTTCTTTGTTAATGCCTCAACCCAAGGATGAGTCTTCCCTAAACAAAAAGGGTCATCCTTAATCTCCTTATGTATCATCTCAACAACCTTAGTAGCATCACCAACCAATCCCAAATATGGTTTCCTAAGCTCTATCTCCTCCTTATCTACATCAACTAAGATAAACTTCACATCCTTAGACCACTTTGGTGGCTCTCCAAAATGCAAAAGCCAATTAAGCCTCGCACCAACTATCAATGCCACATCGCACTTTCCAATTGCCAGTGATCTTGCAGCAGTAGCAGCTAGCTCATGATTATCAGGCAACAAACCCTTCCCCATTGGTGTGGGCAAAAAGGGTATTCCAGTTCTCTCAACTAAATTCTTCAAAGCATTTTCAGCTCTAGAAAATGCAGCCCCTTTTCCAAACACAATCAAAGGCCTCTCTGCTTTCCTCAGCAAAGCAGCCGCCTTTTCAATATCCGAATATTTAACAATGGGTTTAGCAATGGCCTCTTTATTCCTGCAACTCTCAGCATCATCAATCAATTTCTTGGCTTCAGATTCACTAATAGTTTGATGAAGCACATCAGTAGGAAGATCCAAGTAACAACCACCAGGCCTGCCAGAGACGGTCCAATCCAAAACACTGAAAACACAGCTGGGTATTTTCGTTATATCAGTAGCTTTAGCTGAGTATTTAGAGAAGGATTTCACAGCTTCAATTTGGTCCAATTCTTGAAAATCGCCCCGGCCCAGATCTTTCTGATCAGATGACCCAGAAATCAGAACCATGGGCCAGGTATTAACGGTTGCATTTGAAAGTCCGGCGAGTCCATGAACGCAACCGGGACCGGAAACGGTGAGCAGAATCCCGGGTCGACCGGTAAGATAACCGTAAGCCGAAGCAGCGTAACCGGCGGATTGCTCATTGTGGAAAGCAATAAACCGGATTCCGAGTTTGACCGCCCGGTTCGCAAGGGAAGTAACTGGTATTCCGACTACCCCGAACATCCGGTCGACGCCGGTACGTGCAAGGCACATGGCAACGAAGGTGTTGCCATCGACAGTCGGTGGGGCTTGGGGATCGGAGCTGGACATTTTGAGGAGTTTAAGAAACAGTGGATTTTTTTGAAGTGATAGATTTTATTTAGGAAAGGGCAGACGTGTTTGCTTATTTATAGGGATTTATGTTCACATATTAGAATATTAGTTCTGCCTACCCCAGATAGTTGTTGGAGGCAGTGTTTGGAATGACGAAATTGGTTTTTTCTTCTGATTCAATAATTTGGTCTATTGATTGCCCGCTTGCCAAACGAGAAATTCTCAATTCACAAAAAAGATTTGATGGTACATGTCAAATTGGCTTTGACGTCCCAAAATGTAAATGATACACAGAAGTTGGCAACTTTTGATTCTTGAAGGTATCTACTTTCTAAACTCCAATTTTATGCCAGCTTTTCCTTGAGGTCATCATGTATATAATGTAAATACAAACTTAATCCAAGAAAATTGGCTTAGAAGTTGGTCCAAAATAGAGGTTGATATGTGACCCAACTAGATAAAAGCACTTGAATCAACATCAATATGAACCAACGACGCAACATCTACTTAATTATGTCTCCTTTTTCAGTCAAATAAAAGACATCACGTATTGAGATATCCTAGATAATTTGGCTTTGGTTAGTACCAGAATACAATTTCAGATGAAATGCATTGAAGCCAAAACACGCATTTTGTTGTAGTCCCACAGCAGTAAAATAAGATTCTTTGATCTTGTCATATGAAGATGTCCTCTGCCTAAAGCAGAATCTTGCTGATTGTACTACAAATACACAAAAAGGAAGTCAGAATCAGCAGTCCCCTAAGGTCATTAGAGATAAACATTTTGGATCAAAATAAAATTGGCATTTAGTATACATGTTTCTCCCAAAACTGGTTGACTACTTTAAATTGCAACTGGACTTGGATACATATATCACAAGAAAGAAAGAAAAATAAGAACAGGTTTTGATGATCAGATATCATCCACGAGAAGCCAGGATGAGATATCTTCCAGGACAACACTATAAAACCAAACCAGAAGGCATTAGACAAAAGCTAACATCTCCATATTAGTTACCATCTTCATCTGATTTATTCTTAGGCAAAGGCAATTGCCCTTCATTTCGGTCTTCTTCTTCACCCACATCATCAGGTGGAGGAGCTTGCTCCTCTCTTTCACCATTTTCAGGGCGAAAGTTAATAGGGAACTTTGTTACTCTAGGTTTGTCTGTTAATATATTTCTTTGAACCCTATCAATGAGGACTTTCTGTGGAGGCTCCTCTCTCAGTTGCTCATCAGCATAATCATTGTTCACATAGTACCCAACTCGTACAAATTCCTGCCCCAAATATGAGCAGGTCAACAAGAGCACAGTAACACCAATAATGTCTTCTTCACGAATTTTTGAAGGATCTGGAGGGTCCGCCTAGCATCAAAGAATGGAAAATATAACATATATTCAACGAGGCAGACAAAGCATTAGTATCACAAGGAACAACTGGAATCCAGGAGATAATACCTGCAAGACAAAGCGGTAATTTCCAACATTTACAGGGCCAACAAAAACGCTTTCTAGAAGTTGGTCATATGTCTCATCCTCAGCCGATCCCACATAGATGAGCTTCCATTCCAAATCTGCGTCAACATGTGACAAAGACATTATTCAATGCAACCAAAATCAAATGGATCATACTTACAACAACATCAACAGAAACAACAAGGCCACAATTCCAAGATAATTGGGTGCAGCTACATAATTCCTCACTAACCATGTCGTTCCATTTAGACCCATAACAATCAAATAAATACATAAAAAGAAAATAAGTGGAACTCTTGATAGTTAAATCTTGAAAAACAGCCAGAATGTATCTCGCTTGAAATAAAAGAGGAAAAAAATCAATTTTGTGGGAGAATTTCTATCTGCAAAGAATAAGCTTCTATTCAACGTTCAACCAATTTATAGATCATTTTACTGAAATTTTGATCCTCAAAAGAGAGAAGGGAACTGTGTTGCCAAAACAAACAGATCCTGAACAGGTTAGCCTTATTAAGTGAATACATGATCTCCCAACAGGTGTAACCATGTGCAATAGCAGATGAGAGAAGCAACGTGACTTGGAAAAGAGAGCATCTAAAATGGAAAATGCACAGCAGTATAGACAATGTTCCCTCTCATTTAGCATATAACAACAAAACTTATCTCAAGTAATTCAATGGAAGCATACATCTCCGAAAATCATCACTATCTGCAACAGACATAATCACAAAATAAAATTTGACAGAAGCTTCTGAGTAAGATAGAAGGTGCCCTACAAATGCTAAAATATTAAGTCCATTCTCTTCCCTAGTTAACCACCTAAAGAGTCTTAAAAGATGGCTGAGGTCCTAATAATCATTTGCTGTTCTGATATAGAACCAAATAATGTCCAATCAGATTAGGAGGATAAACATGCACCTTTGGTTTGACTTCAGGGGCGACCAAGCAACTGTATTACAGTATCCTCTATCTGTTCTTCGGATTGATGAATTGATGTCTGGCTCCTGGCAGATTACAATTTTCCCCCCAGATAAATTGTTCATACCATGGATTATAGTCTAATTCATCTCCTTCATAGTTATTCCAATCTCCACCAACTATCATGCCACCAGAGACAAACTCTTATGAATTTTCTACAAATATAATTTACTGTGTTTAGTTTTAATTTACATCTTAATTAACACTTGATTAGATGAACCCTGGGTTCAATAGTTATTTCCACAGTGTCCCGTGAATCAACCGAAGGATTTATTAAATCCCATTTACAGTTTTCCCCCAACTAAGCATTTTTATATCGCCTCACCACAATCCATTTCATGAAGAACTTCTATACAATCCCTAGTTTGATGGTATTAAGTTACCGTTTAATCTCATCAATGAGCCACACAGCCCCAAAGGAAACAATGTAAAATGGAATGGAGCATATATAATGTATTAATGTTGTACATAAACATGCTATTAATATACTCCCTCCATTTCAAAAAGAATAACCTAGTTTGACTTGGAAAAAAGTTTAAGAAAATAAAGAAAACTTTTCAATCTTGTGATCCTAAATTAAAGTTATGTCAAAATGTGGAGTATACTATGAAATTCCTATAATATTTTAGCTGCAGGGTCATCAGCAAATGATAATAGTAGTACGTAGTATGTACTTATCAGTTCTAGAAAGGGAAAGCTTGAACTCTAAGGTTCCCTTTCTTGAAGCTACTGCTGGAACTAACATCATGACACCACATCCCCCACATTGAATTAACTAGAAAACATACTTTACAAGGACATGTCAGGATGCTTCATTGCTTTTAAGCACACATGCAAATAATCTAAGATCATCAAGTTAGACCATTAAGTACAATGAAACAAAAGCAGAAGCTCACAATGAGTTCATTCATAAACCAAATATCCACAAACAGAAATACAAGTAGCTTGGTTGAGCGGAGCTGCATCATATAGACAGTCCAAGGACGTAGGGAAAGATAAGGAACTCCCATACATTCTGCTCACAAGTGAATAGGAAAAATAAACAAGCTGGCCTGGAGTCTAGTCAGAACTCTGCGTTTATTCTAGAAATGATTTAATACTTAAGCCTAGTATGACATGGAAAATCCAGATTCCCCAGAATTAGCATGATTATTTCATCTATCAAATTGGCATAGTTTGACATTGTGAGAAGTTGGGAAGCACACAAATATATATTGCCAGAGAGGATAAGTGTCCAGTCTTTTGCTGATTAAATTGGCCAGATAACCTGAAAAATATTTTCCTGCACACCTTATCTTTCCACCACAATAAACTCAGACTCAATCCGGGTACAAAGCACTCCAAAGACTCCAGTGTGAAGAAACCACAAATTTTATCAGCTCCAATACTTGATTAATCCCATAATTTCTGTTCAGTTTCCTCTGTCCTCTGAGATTTGGAAACACAAAACTTTGCTTATATAATGCTTCCAATGAAACAAAACATGAGCAATCAACCAGTTGATAGCTATGACTGAAACGATCACCTCTCCATCAAGAACCCCACTTCAAGCAAATCAACCAAATTTACGCATGGTCTTTTCGTATATGATGAGATCTTTTTTAGCATGTGGCTACTCATGTGAATAGCCATTTAGCCCAAGTCGTTAAGATGATCTTCGCAAAATTACTTATGGTGTTGATTAATGGTGCATTTTTAGCTCCTCTAGTACAGCTAGCTAGGTCTATAAATTAGATCTTTTTTATTTTCGTTAACTATCTTCGAAGAATTTCATCTAGCCCTAGTTTAGCTCTTAGTTCTTCCACTGTTTACACTTCGAAGCTTCAGTTTACTGAGTTCAGTAAGCCCCAAATTTCAAATTGTATCAGTAGGGTTAAACTAAAAGCCCTAATTATTTGTCCCTTGGATGTTTCTGCTCAAGCGCAACACATTTTCTCTGACATCAACACAATCTTGAAAATGAACCTCTAACCACACAAACTTACAATAGCTTAGATAAACTAAGGCCTTCAATGAAATACTACTAATTCCTATAACAGGACTAAAAGGTAAACGAATTAGTCAAATCAATTCAAATAGGAATTTACACTGATAAGTCCGCCCCAGTCAACTTTCTATATGAAAATAACTCTAACAGGTCACGGAGATACAACATGCAAAAGAGGGAATCGAAGAAAGAGGGAGGAAGTACCATCTTGGAGAGGAGTGACGCACTCGTAAGATATTTCAAACTGGAAAGGGGACAAAAACGACGCCGGATTGTCTAATACGGCGACATTCGTGATGTTCACCGCACTCATATCGTATCGAAGCTAACGAAAGCTGTAAGTAGTGAGAACCACCCTGGGCGGCGGTCAGATCCAGTGCAGCAGAAAAGCTTGAAATCTAAAATCTCCGGCAACTTCTTGTCACCGCCATAGCCAACAATTTTCAAGTAAAAATGGCAACCGAGAACCAAGCAGCTCCTTTATTTCGATTAACCTGTTGGGACGCTTGTTTTATAGTGTATGACCGGCTGTTTCCGCAGCTACCGGGTATAGCAGGTCTTTAATAATGGCGGGAGTTCTCTTTCTTTCCCAGCAGGCCTCTTCCAAGTTTATTTCATCAACAAATGTTGAGGGATAAAATGTAGACAATTTTTTTATTATTAGTATTTTTAGGAAGGTATGAAAAGACAAATTTTATTATTATTATTATTATTATTATTATTATTATTATTATTATTATTTTAGGAAGGTATGAAAATTATGTCATTCTCAAATAAATAAAATATAACAAGTAATACATAAATTATGCTAAGTCTACCAAAGAGACCCAAAACAACAATACAATACTTGCTGTTTCGAAACACTAAACAATAATAATACCACTATGAATTTTTAATATTTTATTTGATTGAAATGATTCTTAATATTTAACAAGAGGTGTTTCATTTGATCTTTTACCTTAAAACTTACGAAAAAAAGCCACCACAATCAAGAGGGCGACATCAACCACCGGCAAGTGGGAAACACCAACTCCTATAGAACAACAACAAGAATTATCATCAACTTTTGTTCCGTGATCATCGCAAACAAAAAAAAAATTATATTAATTGTGTTAGATCTCTTTTGTGCAACTTGAAAAAAATAAATATTTTATATTTTTAAATTCACAAATTATTAATCCACTTTTGTCTCACAAAAAACACTCGCATAATCATCAATTGTATAAAATATTTAAAAACACCGCGAATAACTGCCTTTACCGCCACCCCAATTACTCATCATAGCACAATCATCATCTTTAATCGCCATTGCCAAACATCAACCACTTCCAAACAACCACTACTACCAATAATCATCATCCAGTTCGCCCCCCACCCCCTCTAGCTTGCTAGTTATACTTCATCAAACAAGCAACTTAATCAGTTTTATCTTGTTATATTATTTTTAATCTGTTTAAACAATATAACTTTTCTTTTTCGACAACTTTTCAAATGATATTTTAAAATCACAATATTAAAAAACTTTTTGATACGTTTAACATCACAATGTTCATTTGTTTTCTCAAGCTCTGCCTCAAATTTAAATCAGGCACATAATTTGAAATGGAAGGAGTATTACTTCATTTTTTAAAATTATTATTATTATTATTATTATTATTATTATTATTATTATTATAATATATAAACCATCCTAATTACGGTAATTGTGCAATTTTTAGTTCTAGAAAAATCCCTTAAAAATAAAATACATATTGACATCTAAATCTCGAAAACATTACATGATCCGGTGAGCGGCATCTTTCTTATCATTATGGTCCGCTCACTTTTAGGTACAAAATGCTCCAACTCCGAATTGATCCTTTTTGTCATGTGCATGCAGTATGTTGAGATCAAAGCCAACTGCCAAGTTAAATCTGAAGGTAACAGAATCTTGAAACATTTCTTTCAGTAAGATGCAGACTCAAACCTATGACAATGTTTCAGCTTGTTAAAAAATCTGCATTAACCCATTTTGTTTCCGACAATAACGCACGCACACAGCTATATAAAATAAACACTCACATTGAACTTGGGTCTCTGTACAATGTAGGGTGGCAAACCAAAATTCTGTGCAGCATCGCGATCATAAGCCAAACAAGTTCACCTTTTTCCACAAGCAGCATCACAAAGTGATCACACGCGATTCCTGTCAACTAATCTATATAGTAAGCATTTATATGTGAGCAAAAGAGAGGGGTGGGAGAGGGAGATTCCTTGAGAATAAAACCCATATTTACAACTATTTTTCAACATTCACATCCATTTTTCTAGTCTGAGAGTGAAACATGTCAGCTATATCTGCAGATGTGCTACATTCCTCAGGTTTTCTATCTGACAAACACCGGATGAACCTAGGGAATCTGACAGAAATACCACGAGATGGATGGACTAAACCAATCGCTGCGTGATGCACTGGTGACACTGTGAAGTCAGCACCCCTTATCACCCACACAACTTCTGGAGAAAACCACATATCCGGCACTTCTGCAGTTCGATAGTAGGGTGGCTTTTTCTGGCAGATTTTGTCCGCATCGAAAAAGTCTCTCATCTGAAAAAGTTAAGTCAGCAAGTCCCAGTTAGTTATACTGAGTGTTCTCAAAGCACAGTTTCTTCAACTATTATAAAACCATTAGCGCCTTCTCTTTCCCTTAATGATTCTCTTTTGTTAATATTCTTAATATTTCTTTTTCTTAAAGATTCTCTTTAAGTAGTATTCTTAGTTTTTCCTTTCCATGGTCATTAACCGTGCAAAGGTGATTTGAACTCAGAGATTCACATCGATTATAATTAAATATATAAACATGTTGCTGAGAGATGAAGGCCTAATACAACCACAAGGTGAAGGCCTACTAAAAACACCATCTCTAAGAACTATATATTGATGCATGCCGACACATTAGTATACAAATGATAACAAAAAGAAAAGTTGAGTTATACTTTTAAGGGAAATGAGAAAAACATGCTTCTGTGTGCAAGTAGCTAGATATTTTTCAAGAGCCAACATTGACTTGATGAGTTTTCATTTACTTGTCCAGCAATAACATTTTACTTAATTCACAAGCATTGCATTGATAAAAGCATGCTTCTAAGTGCAAGTAGCTAGATATTTTTTCCAAGAGACAGCATTGACTAGCTGAATTTTCATATTTACTTAATTCACAAGCGTTAAAATGAAACATAAAACTTTTCAGACTCCATAAGAGTGTGTGATCTGCTTAACCTCTTCGGAACACCCATAAACATTTCCATTTGCTTAAGCTCTTTCGTATAGTTTCCTTTCTTTCCAATACAAGGTGATGTCTGGCCAACTTGCGGGCACCTCGACTATTTCAACAGGAATATGCTACCTCCCATCAGCACAGGTACCAGATAACTATGCCCACCAAAACGTAATCAGAAGGGAGACACGATCTCTGGTCTCCAAGGACCACACCCACTTCATCGACCAATGAGTCAATACTTTTGGGTGCAACTCTCTTGTCCTATAGTTATCAACTCCCAAAGGTAGCTTCATTCTCCCCCCACCCCCAAATAAAAGGAAAAAAAACTCCCAAGTAATAATCCACTCGTGACATAAAACATGCTCTTAATGATCTTTTTTTCAATAATGGTAGTGTCCAAACCAACTTGCACATACCTGGACTATTCAAGAGGATTAAGTTGGACCTATGGAATCTCATTACAACATTCTTTTTTTCTAAAAAGAGATTTCTTGTGAAAACCTCAATCTTGAACATGGGCTGGTGAACATAAAGTCCAAGTAAGGAGAATTGGCTAAACTTCCACTGGTACCCTGCTATCTCCGCCAGCATAGGCAATGGGTAATTCCGCCCACTAAGGCTTAAGTAGATGAGAAGAAATCACCAAGTGCTTTTTTCCCTATTGAGGTACTATTATGAAGACTGCCAAGATATCCGATGAATGAAGGAGAAGTACAATGGTTCCATTGTATAAGAACAAGGGGGATATTCAAAACTATAAAAATTACAGGGGTATCAAGTTGCTAAGTCACACTATGAAGGTCTGGGAGAGAGTGGTAGAGATGAGAGTGAGAAGAGTAGTGTCTATTTCGAAGAATCAGTTTGGATTCATGCCGGGGCGGTTGACTACTGAAGCAATTCATCTTGTTCGGATATTAATGGAGAAATATAGGGAAAGAAAAAAGGACCTTTATATGGTGCGAGAGGTTGGTTTTAGGAGCTACACAAAGAGGTAGAGGTAGACCGAAGAAGTACTGGGGGAGGTGATCAGACATGATATGGCGGAACTTGATCTCACTGAGGACATGAACCTAGATAAAAAGAAATGGAGGTCGCGAATTAGAGTAGTAGGCTAATTGGTGGTAAGGTTAGGTGGTTATCTAGTCATGGGGTATAGTAGGGTAGAGGAGTAGTAGTGTTTTATTACTTGTGTGCTCATTATTTGTTGTTTCTGTGTTTGTATTAGTCGTTTTTTTGATGTTCCCTTTCTTTTACTGTTTGTCATATCTAGTTTATTCTGCTTATGGGTTTTTGAGACGAGGGTTTCCAGGAAACAACCTCTCTACTTCTATGAGGTAGTGGTAAGGTCTACGTACATTCTACCCTCCCCAGACCCCACTTGTGAGATTCTACTGGGTATGTTGTTTTTGTCGTGTTATATGGTGTTCATTGATCTCGAGAAGGCCTATGACAAGGTTCCAAGGGATATCCTATGGAGGTGTCTAGAGGTGAGAAGTGTCCCAATGGCATATATCAGAGCGATTAAGGATATGTACGATGAAGCCAAAACTCGGGTAAGAACAGTGGGAGGAGACTCAAAGAGTATTTTCCTGTTGAGATGGGACTCCATCAAGGATATGTGTTGAGCCTCAAACATTGATGTGAGGCTTGCCACTCAACCTATCCCCAAGAGGGAAAACTTGAAGTATCTGGGGTCTATCATCCAGAGTAGTGGTGATATCGACGATGATGTCACACATCGTATTAGGGCAGTATGGACTAAATGGAGGCTTGCCTCGGGAGTATTGTGTGACAAGAAGATACCACCTAAACTCAAAAGGTATGTTTTACAGAATAGTGGTTAGACCATCTCTGCTGTATGAGGTGGAGTGTTGGCTGATAGGTAGACCGAAGAAGTATTGGGGGGAGGTGATCAGACAAGATATGGCGAAACCTAATCTCACCGAGGACATGACCTTAGATAGAAAGGAGTGAAGGTCGCGAATTAGAGTAGCAAGCTAATTGGTTGGTAGAGTTAGGTGGATGTCTGGCCTTGGGGTATAGTAAGGTAGCAGGAATAGTCGTGTTTATATCATGTTTGTCACTATCTATCGTATGTGTGTTAATTTTATCGTATTTACATATTGCTATGTGCTTTTCGTTATTAGCCCCCCTTTCTATTCCCTTTCTTTCCTTCTTGTCATATATATTTTATCCTGATTATGGGTTTTTGAGACGAGGGTTCCGAGGAAACAACCTCTCTACTTTTATGAGGTAGTGGTAAGGTCTGCTTACATTCTACTAGTTTATTCTGCTTATGGGTTTTTGAGATGAGGGTTCTCAGGAAACAGCCTCTCTACTTCTACGAGGTAGTGGTAAAATCTATGTACATTCTACCCTCCCCAGAGCCCACTTGTGGGATTCCACTGGGTATGTTGTTGTTGTTGAGGTTTGAATCTGCAACATCACAATTATCCTCCCACTTCATTGACCATGCCACACTCAATCAACTATTACTTTGCTACAACATTTTGTGTATCCAACCTAAACAGAGTTCTGGCTTTTACCTCAACGATAAGCTGGATCTTCTCTGAGAAGGGGTTAGAGACATTGAATACACACAACCCTACCTATTACCTAAAAAAGGTGGCATAAATGCTGTAGCAGTTTTACAAGATAACCAACTCTCTATCCGTAGTGATCTATGTGCTCTGTTTTGTGTTTATCACTAAATTTGAGAACCACAATCAAACTCAAAAACCTTGTGCACTTCAAGAATTCAACAAAACAAAGAAACAAATGATCTAACTGATAAAGCTTCTTCAAATGAAAAACTACCACTCACGTAATGACGCATGCCCCTATTTTGTGTTTATGTATCAATTTGTGAACCAAGGTCGAGTCAATAACGTTGAACATCTCAAGGTTTCAAAATGAAAGATATTACCAACCAATGATCCTCGGAATTCATTTTTTTTTTAAAAAAGAATATGACTTACTAGGAGTAACTATATAAAAGGTTAGAGAAGAATAAATCTCATAAAGCCACAATACGCTGTTCTATAGACCAAAATGACACGAAGTAATAAAATTCACCAAGCATAAGAGGTGGGATGAAGGTCTAAAACTTTTACCATATTGTTATACCTACCCATACATTTTCCCGAGTTAACCCTTTTTGAGCCTATCAGCAACTTGTTAAATGTTTTGTACAAATCTCCAGGCTTTCATTTCTCCCTCTTTATCTTATATTTCCTTTTTAAGCTTCTAATCTATGTTTATTTCTCATTCTTCGCTTCAAATCCTTGATTTTCATTTCTTAAAGTAATTGAACTCCTATATCAAATTTAACTTGATTAGTAACATGAGCGGAAGGGCTTAAATTAGACCTCAAGCAATCAAAAGGCCATTTTTATAAGATCAGAGGAGAAATTGATTAAGCTATATCATTATGGAACTCACCTCTACGTAAAAGGAATCAGAAAACCCAGACATGACACGGCAGACACTCTGGAATTCCTCTGTGTCAGGGTTGTAGCAGGCCATAAGGAAAGGACTATACCTGTAATTAGAAAAATGAATGCATTCATGCACCAGAACCCGATGCAATTTATCAGATGTCCTAAGAGAAGTAATAAAGAGAGGGTGATGTTACCTTACTTGTCCATACAATCTACGCATTACATATAACAATACAGATCACATGGTTTAGTCTTAGAGAGTGTGTGTGTGTGTGTGTGTTCGAAGAAAGGTAATAAAGTTCCCAATAAAATAATATTCTATATCTCGTAAGGCTGTGCTAAGAGTCATATTTGCAGTTAAAAAGGAGCAAAAGTAGCAAGAACATCATGTGTTTTCTTACACGGATCCCACAATGTCTAACAATGAATCTACTTCATCTAGCAAATCGTCTATACACCAAAAGTGAAACAAAAGCAAACGATTCATATTGATCTACCGAGCAGGACTATTAATAAAAAATGCGCACACTTGTAGCGGTGAACTATCAAAATGACATACAATAGCAGTACACAATCTAACTTTTCTGGTAACACCAGAAATTTCTGTGCAACAAAATCATCTTTAGAATAGACACTCCCACCACCACAACAACAACACACCCAGTGGAATCCCACAAGTGGGGTCTGGGGAGGGAAGAATGTACGCAGACCTTATCACTACCTCATAGAAGTAGAGAGGCTATTAATAGACACTCCCACAACGCCTCAATTAAATAAGATTTCTGGGTGAAAATGATCAAATTCGTGGGGATTTGCAGTTTAATTCCCTACTATCCACATAGTACTTTAGAATAGACATTCCCACTAAGCTATCTCAAAAACCTAAATAAGATTTCTAGGTGAAAAATGATAAAATTCATGGGAAACTACAGTTTGATTCCAGAACCGTCTGCATAGAAGAAACTAAAATGGAAAGAAAAATTGGTCAATAGCGAAATACCATCCTGCTTTTCTTCCATTCCCATGCCAAGCACCAATTGGAACCAAATCCAGGGAATCACTTAATCCTTCAACATAGTCTCTCTTGACCTGGAAAGAGGTTACAGGATTAGAACTAGAGATTTCATCTTGTTGATGTAATAAATGATGTTCAGAGGCAACACCTTTAACCATGCATCAGAGCGCTTTGATGGTGTGTATCCAGCATCTATGTCGAGGGATTTCACCATGATCCCTTCACATGAAGAATGCAGTGCATCATTAAGAAAGCTGTTCATCCTAGCCAGTGTGGCTTCATTATCCACAGAAGCATCATTGGCCTGTACCTAAAGAAGTAAAAATTACTGAAACACTCATCAATTTCAAAAAAACTGAAATACTGACACTAGAATTCCCTATGTCACATACTACTCAACAAAATAAAAATAAAAATCACAAAGAAGCTTACAGTCATTTCTGTCGCGTACTCGAAATAACCAACTTTGCCATCACCAAATAGATCCTTCAAATCTGATTTTCAGACAGCAAAATTTTGAAGAATTAAGAAGCTAGTAAAATCACTTACTAAAACTCCACCACTTATAGGAAGAAAGAAAGATGCATACATTTTCGCCTTTGACGGAGCGGCTGACTCAACAATCTGCAAAGACAGTTCTAATAGTTATAGGCTCCTAATAGCCTTCTCCAAAAAAAAAAAAAAAGGACGTGAATGTCCCAAATGAAACAGTAAAAAGAGAGCAAAAGAATCAGCTAGATGTACATCATTGTGGAAGGACTCGAAAAGCCTCACATTGTGTAATCATCAAAATTTTGAAAGAAACATACACATGTAGAAATCTCCTCAAACTTAACTCCCAGGTTGAAGTAGAAATACGAAGGTTACTTTTCATATTGCAGCATCACAATGTACAAACTAAAATCATGCACCTTTTTCAAGCCTCTTCATCGAGCTAAAAAATCTTATACTCCATCCAATGACACGGTTCATTGCACGAAGGTCAAATTCGACTCAAGTTGACTCGTCCTTGATTCTTTTCCTCTTTTCACAACAAAATTTGTTTATTACTATGTAAAATCACATAAATATTACTACAATATACCCAATGTAATCCCACAAGCGGGGTATGGAGAGGTGGTGTGTATGCAGCCTTACTCTAGTTTTATCAGAATATGAGATAGATCCTCGGCTCAAGTAAAGCATATCAACATCAAGTATTGAAAGGAAACCTTATTCAAATAATCATAATAATAATAATAATCACTTATTTTATAAGCTGTTTCCTCAAGTAAGTCGCTTATCAAAAAGCTTAATTCAAATAATCAGAAGAATAAGCATCATCACTTGCATTTTATAAGTTGTTTCTTTAAGCGAGCCACTTATCGAAAAGCTTAATTCAAATAATCAGAAGAATAACCATTATCAAAATGCTGAAGCTGTATCAAACAAACACTAACACAACTAACTTAAGTCATACCAGCAGTCACATAAATTTTACTATGGAACCAGATAATATAGAAACTAAAATATTTTTAATATGTTTACGAATTATTGTATTCAATGGAAAAAGTTGTTCGGCTCTTTAAATAGTAATTGTACCAAACATGAGTTGATCCATAATCAGTATTATATTGAAATTCTCTTAAAGAATACTGCCAACTCCAATCCAAAAGATGCAAAGAGCCATATAAATCAGAAAAAGGGAATTAATTTTCATTTCTACAAAGTTCACACATTCCCTACCCTTCCAATAATCTTTTGGTATATCATTTTTCTTTAGGATTCCATTTAACACCATCTATTGCTACATCTGTTATGCCCCTTGAGTCATGTAATTTGGAGATCTAATTTTCCAATATTAAGGACTTAATGAAATAAGATGACATTTCAGGGTTATCTTTCCCAACAAAAAAAAAAGGAAAAAACAACTACGGGCATTGGCATCCGTGCACTGGATCAGTTAATCATAATATTTCTTCGTATGCAGCAAGAAATACCATAAACAAATTGACTGTCTGGATTAGACTTATTGATAAACTAGTAACTCTTACCGCATGTTTTCCCCTGATTCTACTCGGAAAGAGGCTACAAGAATCACTATTGCTAGTTAGTCAAAATTGTAAATGGTCAATGATTCCTAAGATTTTCAGTCAAAATCTGGCGCAATGTTTCATTGAGACCTTATGTATTATAAGCTATAGACATTCTGTTCATGTCACATACATGTTGACTCATCACCAAGTAAATCCATCTATGGATTAACCAACTGACCCTAAATCATTAAAAAGATGTTTCTCTTATCGTTCAAAACTGGTGAGTGTTTATCCACACACAAAAAAAAAATTATGTATCAGAGCTGTACAAAGGATAGACAATGTGTAATAGCAGGCAGAAAAATCCAAGACAATTGGGGAAATGGTTATAGTCATTACTGTTCTCCGTTTGCAAACATGATATCGAAAACAAAAATGCATATCTCAACCTGCACAAAGAATGGAATTGGAAAGAGATGTCAGATACCAGAGATGATATTTTTACAGAGAAGAGAGTGCACCATAGGCACTGCAGAAAAAACTTTAACTGATTTTGTGTTCAATAAGATACTTTATTTACAACAAACATACCCAGTGAAATCCCACAAGTGGGGTCTGGAAAGAATAGAATGTATACAGACCTTACCACTACCTCATAGAAGTAGAGATACTTTATTTAGATAAGAGATACTTTATTTAGATAATAAAAATATCATTCAAGAAATTTCTTATTACTTTAGACTGTGAAACAGAAAAGAATGAGGAGCCAGTCTGCTATGATAATTGCAGACAAGGATAAGGAGGGTAAGCCACCATCCTTAGCC
Organism: Solanum virginianum; assembly: GCA_000787875.1. NCBI lineage: Eukaryota > Viridiplantae > Streptophyta > Magnoliopsida > Solanales > Solanaceae > Solanum > Solanum virginianum. The sequence goes on along the minus strand of DF357219.1, from coordinate 17,150 downwards.
ACACAATGTCCTGATGATAAATCAATATTTGGGGAAATCAGAAGGCAAAAAATTCCTAATTGAGAATATTGACAGGACCTTAATTTTATCTAACGAAATGATGGAATCTTTGGACCCTCTCTCACGTGAAGATAGTTCTTGGAACGACATAAGCTTTGAACCGTTTTGTCTATCAATTGCGACAACCTGAAAAAAAATGGAGATCACTCCATAAACACCAAAAGTTCATCAAGAACAATTAAAACAACAACAACATACCAGTGTAATCCCACAAGTGAAGTACGGAGAGGATAGGATGTACGCAAACCTTACCTCCACCCTTGTTGGGTAGAGAGGTGGTTTCCAATAGACCCTCGGCTCAAAAGAGGTGTAATAAAAGCAGGATCGAAAGTAAAATAACAGCCGCAAAATAACAAGATACACAGAGCAAATAAAGCAACAAGTGGTAATGAAAATTGAAGAATAAGATACTATACGACTACGAACTAATACTACTAAAAAAAGAAAAGAAGAGAAGGAGATTGACACCTTTCCCTTCCCACCTAAAAGTATGACAACACCCAGCTATCTTTTACTCTTCTATCCTAATTCTCAACCTCCATACCTTTTTTCGGGGGGATAACCGAGAAATCAATCTGTGGCCCATCCTTTGAACCAATTACAGCCTTCTAAACTCAGTGGATAATGAGCCCGCCCATCTACCCTTCTCCACTTAAATACCAGGCTCCACGTTGCATAGTGTGGAGTTCAACTTGTGACCTCAGCCTGCCACAAATCCTCCACCATTTGCCACTCGAGCAAGGCCCTAGGGGGACTCTCAACCTCCATACCTTCCTAGTTAAGATTTTGGAGCCATGTCTTTTGTAAACTAAAGATGTGTTATGTCCTATGTAAACTGAAGATGCATCATGTCCTATCTAATCACCTCTCCCAGTTTTTCTGTCTACCTCTAAAACCTACTATAGCGAATCTCTCATACCTCCTGTTCGCACACTCGAACCATCCCAATATCACTTCTCTCATCTTGTCTACTATGGAGGTCACTCCCACCTTGTCTTGTATAGTTCATTCTTTAACTTATCTCTCTTAACATGCCCACACATCCATCTAAGCATTCTTATTTCTGATTCATCTGCTAAATGTTGCATTTTTGGTTGGCCAACACGTTGTCCCATACAACAATGTAGGTCTAACCGTCACTATGTAGAACTTGCCTTTGAGCCTTGATCACACATTCTTATCACACTATTAGAATAGGAATAGGAACAAGAATAATATCTATAATCCTACGTGGTAGTATAGGAATAGGAACAAGAATAATATCAACAATACTACTTAGAATAGGAATAGGAACATGAATAGTATATAGAATCCTACTTTGAAAAAGGATTGTATTATAGTGTCCTAGTTGGTAAAGGAGTCTAATATAGTATCTATAAATAGGACTTTAATGTGATAATGCAGAAACACAATTCAATAATACTCTTCTCCAATATTTCTCACACACAAAACACCCCAAACGCAAGCATTTCATTCACCCCAATCCAATACGATGTGTATCATCATAATCAATCTCCCAGTTTCCCTTGTTTCCTTTAACATGGATACAAGTGTCCCTTGATTCAAACATGAATTTCCATTTTTACACCCTACATATACCTGTAACTACATAAGAATATTGGATTCTTGGTGTATTCAACCAGATTTTAGAAATAAAAAACTTAAGTCCTAGCACATGCCATGTTCCCCAGCTTACTACCTTTCGG
>DF357219.1:0-15279 GCA_000787875.1 Solanum virginianum | reverse complement strand
ATCTGAACAGTGACTACAAGCACAAAATTGGCCTTAAAGAACAACCATCGATCTAAAAAGAAAAAGAGAAGATTGTCCAACCTTCAAATTCTCTGCTAATTAGTTATTGTTGTGTCTCAGAGTTGGTCTTCTCTTCTTCTATTTCTTTTTCTTCTGATCTTCTTTCACTCTATGACTTGTGCTGATTCTTTGTTTTTATTTATTGCTATGGACAGATTTTTCTTCTTTAACTACTATATTATTATTCCTTTAGTTGGACATAACCTTTTTGTTGTGTCTTAGTATATGGCTTTTACTCAGTTTTAGATGTTTGGATGCTCTAATTGAGCACAATCAAGCTTTTCCTTTTTGGGGGCATTATTTGGACAGCCTTAAAACTGCTTGCAATGTTATTAATTAGGTTTTATGCCCAATTGCATCCTTCATTATCTTGTCAAATCTGAAAAGCATCCCTATTTTTCAAAAATTTCATGGTTGTGTGACAACCCCCAAATCTTTCTACTTATAACAACACATGCAATGTAATCCTGCAAGTGGAGTTTGCGGAGGGTAGCGTATATGCAAACCTAGCCCTTACCTTGAGAGGTGGAGAGGTGGTTTCTGATAGCCCAAAAACTTTCTACTTAAAAGTGGAATCATAAAGAAATACCTCTGCATCCAAGATAAATGTTGCTCCTCTGGAACCACATGATTCTGTAATTATGTTTACCAAATCTGGGAATCTGGATGTTGTATCATCCCCATTCCTTGAAAATACACGGACTGAACCATCAGATAATTTATGAATCTGAGCTCGCTGACCATCATATCTGCAAATGGAGATCTTCGACGATATGACTATATTCCAACATTCAACATCAAAAAGAAATAGTTCAACATGGGAAAAGCGTAAGAATCCCTCTCTTTAGATGTCTGTCAATTCATTCATCTATCTTTAATGCATAATTGTTCATCAAGGTTGCATATACACCACCCTCTCCGGACCCCACTTGTGGGATTACTCTGTGTATGTTGTTGTTGATTATTGCAAATTTGGGTATTAAACGTTAAAGCGAGAATTTCATGTGATAACTCATGCACACACGTGTTTACTTAAAATGGAAGCACCAAAAAGGTGAAGTACTAAAAAGCGTCATCTCTTTTTTGCTTTTTAAACATAATAGTCAATTATTAATCGACTTATAAAAGACAATAGGCTGCTAAACAGAGGACCGTGATATAACAAGGACCATCACCTTTCTCCTTGCAACACGATGAGAAAGAATAACAATATTAGGTTTGGATTTTAAAAAATGAGTATAAAATAAGAAGAGAACTCCACCATATCAAATAATAAAAACACAGAGAAGAAGATTACCAAGCTCTTTGAGACTAGTACCGCTACGAGTAAGGAACATCTCAAAAAGAATGTGAACTTCAAAATAACCCTACAACCACTCCCCCTAAAGTTTCTGAAGACAGACAAACTTCTTTAACAATGTCTTTCCAGAACTGAAGAGATAAGAAAAATAAAAGAGTTTTAAGAATTTACTTGGAAAAAGAGTTCTTAAATAATCACAAACCCATCCTACCCACAATCAACTAGAAGTTGACCACCAGAAGGTAAAAGAATATTAGCTCGACTACCAGAATTTTTTTTCGTCCTCTCTTTTCTCTTTGCTCCTTTTTTTTCCAAGTACTCTAAATTTCTCGAAGACAGATAATATGGTCTGTAGTTGCATGATTGCCAACAAAGCAGAAGTTCCATAAAAGGACACACTTCATGATAATTACTTCAAAACAAGTCCAATCCACTGAAACCCCGAAGGAGATGCTACGCAATTCAAGGAACCTGTACTCCCAGCAGTTCCTAGAGATTGGTAATTTCGTTCTCCCTAATGTCCATTTCATCACATCGAGGTATTACCAAGAAAATGAAGCAACTAGCAAACATGCCCAAGGACTCAGATTTAGAAGTAATTTCAACATTTTTTCAAAAGAATAAGAGCAAATAACAGGTTTTGTTTGCGGTTACTTGTATTCACATGTAAAGGCTTTGTTCTGAAAGAGCTTCATCACTTGAGGGGCACCGTTAGTAATCCTATCATAAGCAAAAATTGATAAAGTATAAGAGATGGCTCCATCAGGAAAGAAACAGCACGATGAAGTGCAGTACAGCAACAGTGAAATAAACACAAATACGCAATAATTTATGTACTTTGCCAGCATCGGTTTGATGGGTATGCCTGGAGCCATTGACAATGTATTTGAAGAAAATTCAATCCCCTTCTCCATCAAGGAAGGAACAAGTACATCCTGATCGAAACAGAGACTATACAAATTAAACACAAATGACAATTCAAGGCAAATGATACTCAAATATTAATAGGCTCCCGGAGAATGATAGAAGTGAGAATTGACACACTTCATTATTTTAAAATAGCTCACTTAGCATTATCGAAGCCGAAAGAAAATAATAGTTATTTGTTTTCAATATTTGGAAGACAAATTGAGTGATACAGGATTTAGGAGATCAATGAAGCACTGAAAAAGGTAGCATTCATCTGTCCAGGTGAGTAATAAAAGTAGAGCACTAAAAGAGCTTGAAACTAGAAAAATAGTGATTGCTTAGGGTGCGGACAAGGCTTTCACCACCCCTTGGTGGAAGTAAAAACACATCGCTGTTGTAGCTTCTGCCTGACCTGGATATTAGCTGTATCATGAGTATCTTCTATCTTCACTTGAAAGTTGTTCTTTTTTTAACTTACAATGGACTTCGCAAAAATAAAAATAAAATCATGCCACCCAACTGAAGATAGAAAAAGAACAACTTTCAATAGACCAGGATTTTGTAAGTAATTAGAGAGAGCACACTTATAGATTAAACTTTTTTTTAATCAATTGGTAACATACTTTTAGATTAAACTTTTGAAGATAGTAAAAGTGAACACTTTAATCCAAAAGTAAATAAAAGTGTACTCTGTCTAACAGATTAAACTTTTAGATGCGACGGTCAACCACTTAAAAAATAATTGGAAACATACATCACAACTTAAAAGTTCATAAACACTTTAAACAAAGAATACCACTTAACGCTTGAATTAGAGACTTAATGATCGAAGCTTACCAAGCTGGGAAGGATGTTATATGCTTCAACTACTTCTGCTGAAAGTCGCTAACAGCAAGGAAATGAAAAATTACTAGTTAGTAGGCAAGCCACTGAGACAAATTAATGAGTTAGAAACGAAAGGAAAAAGCACAAGATATGGACAGTATAAATATAACATAACGAATCAAGACACTGTTTCCCACTTCAATCAAATAACAACGCAGATCAGAAGTCAACCAAACATCAACTGCCAGCAATTTTTGCTCATGTCCTCGAAAGAGCACCATCTTCAAGAGTAGTCAACCAAAAAATAATCACAGGACCCAAGGTGAAAACATCCATGAAGAATGGGCTTTCTTACAGAATGAAATAAAAGACACACTATTGTTGCCATCCTGTCAACTTCCAGAGGAATAGAATATAAACCTGCAGACAATCTTTCAGGTTTTCGACCAGTCCTTCATGAGTAGAATTGAACACAACAGCTTGAGCTAATGCAGGAAGAACAGTTCTCATCATGGCTCCAATGCGCAAATTCCGAACCTAACTTGCAACAGAAAAGGTAAATAAAGGTGAAATGGACAGAAAAAAGGAAAGAATCTGGCAAACATCATCTTCCACAAGAAGTCAACAAATTATGTAACTTTGAAATTGGCAGAACAAGAAAAGAAGCTTGTTTAGGTCTTTATTTAGCCTGAAAGTGTTCCCCAAAGGTAGCTAATGAAACATGAATCTGAAATCATGTAAACGCTGTTTTTTCTTTTTTGATGACCGAGAACTCCCCTAGGACCAGTGGCACAAGGTTCGAATCCTGGTGGATAATGAGCCAGATTCTACCCTTCTCCACTTAACTATTTGGCTTTTGGTAGGGTTCGAGAACCCATGATGTGCACCTAACCCGTACATAATGCTCTACACTTCTACCACTAGACCAAAGATCTGGGCGATAATCCACAAAACTGCATGCTCTCTTAAAGCCAATACTGAAATAATGCTAATCAAGAACTACGGATGACGAGGGTCTTACAGCCTCCTATCTCTATGAGGTAGTGGTAAGGTTTGCATACATTTTACCCTCCCCAGAACCCACTTCTGAGGTTCCACTGGGTATGTTGTTGTTGTTAAGAACTATGGATGGCACAGAGTTTCACTAAAGATGATCAATTTTTTTTAATAACCCGATGCTATATGGAGAGCACAAGGGAAGCAAATTTTCAACTGTGGATATGTAAAGAAGTATCTAAGTGACCCATGCTTTAACAGAAAAAGAGGGAAGAGAAACTACTGCACTAGACAAGGATTTGGGACAGATATTGGACTTGAAAGCTCAACACTCCAGTGATTATACTATTCTATTAGGTTGTTGCCAACAAGCTAAGACGCTACTGGTTGTGGGGAACAAGGGAGGAAAAGATCTAGAAAGTCATCCTTTACTAGCTTATGCTATTAAATATGAGATACTGCAAGATTTGATAAAACTTTAGGAAGTGCTCTTATCAGTTTCCTATTACACATTTATGAACCTAAAACACCAAAGAAGGGATTTTTATTCCTTGAAAACTGAAAGCGTTAACATACCAAAGTTCTCACAAGAAACTTCATCTCCTTCTCTCTACAAGAACACATGAGATTGACAATAAGGCTTTTCTTTCGGATGGCGCTCCCACTTCCTGCTTGCAAGCTGATGGATTGCATATGGAAATTAAAGTTGTCATACCAAGCTTACAGCAAGACAAGAATAGGGTAAACATGTATTATTGAGGTAAATTGATAAAATTAAGTATTTTTCAACACAATAAGCTCAATATTGTTAATAAATTGTTTGGTTTCATTTTTAGTTTCCACATAAAGCTTGGCCCATTTCTTTTGGTAAGCTAATTTTAAAACTTAGCATTATCCATATGATGTTTGCTTCCAATTTTTTTTTCATATAACTAATACCTGCATAAGTTATGTGAGAATGTATATGTTATCTTATGCAGGATAAAATGCAGAATAAGAATGGAGAGATTAACAATACTTTGATTAAACCACCAAATCTTGAGTCAAGGGTCTACCAAAATCAAGCTCTCTACCCCACAAAGGTAGAAATAAGATGTATGTACATCCTGTCCTCCTCAGATTTTACTTGTAGGATTATACTAGGTATGTTGTTGTTGTAATAAGCTCAAGTTAAACTATACTAGTTGCACATTTGCAAGTAAAACAAAAATATTAAAATTGCAAATATGCTTGTAAGTTATAAACTATCCTAGTTGCACATTTGCACGTAAAACAAAACTACTAAAACTGCAAGTATGCTTGTAAGTGGATAGCATCTCCCTCTCAATACAATAGAATCGTCCAAGCTAGCTTTCCCACACCACAACTAATTCCAAGGGATAGCTACCACCTACCACCAGCAATAAGCATCATATAACATTGTCCACCAAGACTGAGATAGATGGGAAGAATCACCTAACGTTTTTGTCCACACTGAATTTTGAACCTAAAACCTCAAGATCCTCAATCACTTCATTGACCACTAAAGCCACAACCTTGGGTGCTACAATAGAATCTTGATGAGGTACTTTTAAAAAATAGATAGCAAAAGGTAGATACTTCCTATTAACAATCTTACATCAAAAGTTCTAAAAAAAGAGGTAGTCCAGCTGATATGCAGCCCAGTTCCAAAACAAAGAAAAATAAGTCACAAAGACAGATCAGAACCAAATAACGAGTTCCATGACAATGGATACAACCCTTTACTTCTAAAACTTAAAAAATATTTTAATGTTGTATTATTTTTCATCTTACACAGACTTCATCCCCTGAATAAGATAAAATCTAAAATCATACAAATAGAAGCTTACCATAAAGAAGTCTAGCATGGTCTGTAATTCAAGAAAGGGATTCGTGACGTAAAAAGAGAAGATAAGAAAACGAGGCAGGAAACAAAGTCCATTAAGTACTTTTACTAGTGTTGCTGTCCATTGTATTTTATCATGTACTTTATCTCTCTTCTAATTCTAAGGAACAAGTCTTCCACTATATAAGCAAAGAACACTATATAAGCAAAGAACAAAAGCAACTGGAGGATTATTCCTGCTACTATTTGGTGGACTACTTGAAAAGAGAAAAATCTTAAAGAGTTTTTGAGAATAACAAAAGTAATACGCAGCACGTAAAACTGAATTGTATTCTAACTTTGTGTTGTTGGTGTAATCAGATATACTCTAATGACAGTCTCTATTGTTGATGTTTTAGACTCATTATAGGGATAGGACAGTGTCTTTAGTGTTCTTTATGTAAAAATGGTTTTCAGTACAACCCATCTACTGATTTACAGAAATAAAAACAGTTACCAATCTCAAGAAAAAAGTCTTCCACTACATAACAAAAGGTATTATGTGGTTGGGGGAATAGGCTCTGGTCTAAGAGTCAAACCAATAAAAAGAAACTATCCAGAATACTAAAACACTAAACATTCTCATCAGTCAGAACCAGAAAGAAGTGTTCAAATCATACCTTATCCTTCTAAGAGCAGAGTATACACCCCTAACTGTAAGCGCCACTGGAGGAGCAAGTAATGATTGTGTTTGTCGGCAGAGTTGAGCAACATCACCTAATACAAATTACAGTCAACAAGTCCAACCCCGTAATGGAAGCATCCAAACCAACCAAAGAAAGGAGAAATGTGAAAATGTATGCTATCAATTGTCCAGCAAATTAAAATGATAAATGCTCCTACCAAGATCACCGAAGCTGTTGTATAGTTCACGTACTTTTGATTTCTTTGTCCCGCATGCCTCCTCTAGTGCTGCTACAACAGTACTACCCCCAATGTTCAATTCCTGGATAATGATAAGATCAGAATTGAAACAATGCTGAAAATTGGAAAATACAAAAAAAGACAGAAGTAACACAACATAATGTATAAAATCATGCACAGATTTTTTATTTTATATCTTTTTATTGGAAAGACCATGCACAGATATACAATGAATTAATCACAAAAATAAGAAATTTGTAGCTTGCAACAAAGCACATGAGCATAACACTAACTGATGCGATTGTTAATATCACACATAACTCTACCCTCTTCGCAGGGCAAGAAAGAAAGAAGTTACTCCCTCCATCCCATTTTATGTGGCACCGTTTGACTTGACACGGTGTTTAAGAAAAGAAAAAGACCTTTGAAACTTGTGGTCTAAAATCGTTTATAGATATTTTTGTGGTTGAAAATCATTTCATTAAAGGTAAAACAGAAATTTTAAAGTTAAATTGTTTCTAATTCTGATAAAGTGACATTCTTTTGGGACTAAAAAGGCAAGGATACCACATAAAATAGGACGGAGGGAGTACTATTTTTTCTATCAGGAGAAGCAAGACGTTACTATCGAGATGTGAAATTATGAAACGCCCTCCATTTTCATAGTAGGTTATTTTCTAGCTGATAAATTCTCAAGTATACAACTATTTTTCAATTTCAAAAAGATAGGAAGCTATGGCAGGAAAATCTTCATCAAGAAATAACGTGATGGTGTCGGGGGAACGGCATTATAAAGGAGAAAACATATATATTCCTTTTTCTGTTTTAACTAGGGTGAATTATTTATGCTTCCATTCAGTTCATGAAACTAACGGAAATTCCCTTTACTGTGAAAAATGCAGTACATCATCCTTTAGTTTAATGTTGTTGGAAGGACCTCTTGCTAGCCCCCAGCACCCATGTCAAAGACAGCTAAATGCTAGTGATCTTACCCAAGATGCATTTATCACAATTTTATCCTCCAACAGAGAATTATTTACTGAAAAAAATACAGGGCAAATAAAATCAAAAAGCTGTCTGCAATCTTCAAAAGGGAAAATCCAACTAATTGGATCCCCCGCACACCCTCTCATGTTTTCCCTTAGCCCCTCACTCATCTTTCCCCTTCCTCCAACTTGGTGCAATACTAATGATTTTTATTTGATTTATCAAGAAAATAACTCCTCTCTACCTTGTCAGATATTGGTAAGGTCTGCGTATATTCTACACTCCCCAGACCCCACTTGTGGGATTTTGGGATTTCACTGGGTATGTTGTTGTTGTTGTCAAGAAAATAACCATCTTAGTTTTTGTATCTTTTTCCGGTTTACTTTTCAAATCATCCTCCTTTGTAGCTTCCAAATTCCAAATTATAACATATACCTAAAGTAATAGTTTGTAAATTTCTTATTTTTTGAAAGGTGGCCATCATCAACAACATACCCAGTGAAATCCCACGAAGTGGGGTTTGGAGAGGGTAGAGTATACGCAGACCTTACTACTACTTCGTGAAGGTAGAGAGGCTATTTTCGACAAACCCTCCGCTCAAGTGTATCAACCCAAGAAAAAGAAAAAGAAATAATAAAGTATAAGAGAGAAAATAGTAACAACGGCAATGCACTAATCAAAATATAATCAACATATGGCAAGAACTATAAGGGCACAACTATCCATATGACATGCACCACATATCTACACGGCAAAACAATACTCTTCCCCTACTTTCATTTCTAAAGTGTTTCCATCTGATAGAATCTTTTTCTGCTGATAACCCACTGAACCCATTCAGAACTTGTAGTAGCTCAGCCACTCTCCCAATCTCCCAGTCATTTAAATGCCTTCTGAACACAACATTCCATCCATGGGTAGACCATACCTCAGCCACTGTTTCTTCCAGATTGGTGCACAAAGAAAATAGGTCTGGAAATAAGGCAATAGGCTTGGAAGATAATACACTTCGTATATTTTGACAGCTCGGAGAGAAAATAAATTAAGGTTCTTTTCAGGAAAAAGTTGTTAAATATTCTACATATTTAGACCTTTCAGGTGACAGGAAACTACATATGGGTTAGCTAGATGAACACTCAAATTCACGGACTCCTGGGCATCACTAGTCAAATCAAAATAATAGATGCACAACATAATTTTTTTTAAAATTGTTTTGTAATAACTCGAGCAGTGACCAAGAAGCAAAATCATATAGACAATCATTAAACTAACCATATTTTCATGGTCAGGAGCTATCTTGTTTGTGCACAAGTACACTGCAGGAAGCACATCCTCCGGAGACAAGGCTAGCAAGCTGCAAATGAGCAGTGACTCATCAACTGAAACAGCTCAATAACTTCCAAACCAAGCACTTTCTTTGGATTAGAGAGTGGACAATGATAGGTCTTATTCACCCAAACCCACCCAAAAAAAAAGACTACAGAGATGTGAGATCGTATTATTTTCCTGCAGTGGTGCTGCAAGGGCAGAATTATGCATAAACAACTACTTTAACCCGCATCCCACCCCAAACTCCCCTCTTTTCCCAAATAAAAAGTAGAGCAATGTTCCTTTTCGATTTTGAGATATTAATTTGCTTTTATGACAAAGATCTATAGCCTGTTCAGCCAAGCTTCTAAAATCAGCTTACTTTGAAAAGTGTTTTTCACTAATTTAAAAACACTTTTGAGTAGCAATTAGTGTTTGGCCAAGCTTTCTGTAAAGTTTTTATTCAACCCAAATAGAAGCCGGTTCTTAAACCAAATGTAGAACAGATGCAATCAAAACATTTCATGCTTAAACCCTTAACAAATAACCCTTACCATAACCTGACAATTTTATAATCTAAAGATAATGATACCGTACTGGATAATTTTTTTAACATGCTGATGTGGATCTAATATGATATACAGGGTCACAAACCTACAACAGACTAGATATTCAAAAGAGAAATAAGCAACAAACCTCCGAAACATATTGCACAACATTGATGTTGCTTTTATCTTCCCTTTTTCTTCCTTTACCAATTCAAAAGTTCGTGCAAGATGTATGTATGGAGCAGCCTGCCCCTTAGTCCAGCAAGCTGGGGAATAGAATGAAAGAAAAGAAAAGGAAATATTTTACTACAACAACAACAACATACCCAGTGAAATCCCACAAGTGGGGTATGGGGAGGGTAGAATGTACGCAGACCTTACCACTACCTCATAGAAGTAGAGAGGTTGTTTCCTGGAAAAGGAAATATTTTACTAGTGAACAAATTTCACTTGGTGACAAATTTTGAACTGCAGGAATATATCCAAAAAAAAAAATTACATAATTTTATAGTAATTACAAGACACCAACCATGTTCCACGGGAGAGTATTTCTCATGGGGAAGTGATACATAATTTACAGCATTATCAGCAAAGGGAACTCCACACGGTGACAAATCGGCATCATCTTCTGCTAATATTTTGGGTAATTTATCATCTTTGGAAGAAGGGTAATCCTCTTTAGCACACTGAGGTTGCAACAATTTGTTTGTTTGAGAAACCCCCTCTCCATTAGTCTCTCCTACATCTTTGTATTCTGAAAAATAAATATCAAGTGCCATATTTATGTCTCCTTTAGTCTTTGCTAGTACTGTGGTAGCATAACTTCTTAATGAGTCACCCCCATTCACAATCTGAATAAATCGATCAGCTTCCCCTTTATAAGCCTCAATAGAAGCATTTGCTGGCATGCTGTTATCATCGTGGAAATTTTCACTATCAGCTTCATTGTTTCCATTCTGCAAACAAAGAGCCACTGTTTTACTGAAGAACTTTGTTATAGTACATTGCTTCGGTCCACCAGATTCCATATTTGCATGTCCTTTTGCTTTCTTAAATGACTTGTTTCCAGTACTTCTCTTCCTTTTACCAGGAGAAATTTTTTTGCTGCTGGAACTGTCCATGATGGGTAGTTTAACGGTTTTACTTGATGTAGTAGTCTCATCCTGCAGCGGGCTTTTACCAAGACATGGTTTGGAAGGCAATGGAGGCCCATTTGCTTCCTCAAAAGAAGAGGTAACAGAATTGCTGACAGTGACCTGCTCACGATATTCTGTTTCATGTTCGTAAAAGTATGTGACTGCATCAACTACATTTTTACCTGAAATACTAAGTAAATCCAACATCTGACCTTTAGTGACCCAAGTGGGCAAACAATCTTGAAGTTCGTTTAGTATTTCCTCTATATCACCTTCACTTATTTTTCCTATACCTGGGGACACAGGTTCTCCGCAAAACGTGGAATGGATAACAATATCCATATGAGCAGCATTGCAACTTTTAGAATCTGATGAAGTATCCTCATTTTCTGGCTTGATGATACTCACTAAAGTATGAGTAGATCTGTTTATGTTTTCTTGCTCGGTGATACTAACTAAAGCAAGACCAGATTCTTTTGCATCTACATCCTCCTTCTCTTGGACACAACGATGAAAACCCATTAGAAATTGTTGCTTGATGGCCATCTCATCAACCAAGCCAGCAAAATGCTTCCGCATGGCACTTGCATGTTTGCTATCCAGCTTCTCAACATCTGTACCTACGGTTGGAATGACATGCTTTGGTTTCAAAAACTTCACATATTGTCTAAGCTCATCATAATTTGAATGTTCACTATACGGAACAAGATGTATCTCAAAGGGATCTTGCTTTCTCACTGAAAACTTATTCCGCTTCACTTCATAAGTCCAACCTGTTGGGACAAAACCAACCACCTTGGAATACCCTTTCTCATTCATGATCTTACCCATTCTCTCGAAATTAGGTCTAAAATATGGCCAAGTCTCACCCAATACATTCCACCCAACAACATGAACATCAGTTACAGATTCAACAGTAGTAAACACCCCATCCTCCCCATGACCTAATACTTCCAAAACTGACATTTTTCTGGCATCAACGTGGATCTTTCTCCGACACCTCTGTGAAACCTCCATTAAAATCTTCTCTTTCCCAATAACATAAGTAGCTACAAGAAACAAGATATTTTTCAATGAACCCTCATTCTCAACTCCACTTTTCTCTATAATTCCAACTATATAATCAATTGACTCCTGTTGACTAGGGAATATAAATTTAGGATGACAATAAGTTGTATCCAAAAATACAGCATCAGCACCAACAAATGCGTTCAAGACAGGCTCTAATTTCATGTCATCACAATAACGAAAATCACCGGTGTGAACGTACCGCTCAAATTTGCCATTATTAACTGGAACTTTGAATAAGAATTGCACAGCGCCAGGACAATGATTGGCATCGATGAGAAAAACTTCAGAACCGTCTATTAAAACCCCTTCGGAGAGCGGTAAAGACACTACATACTGAGCGGGAACATTAAGGACTTCGATAAGAAGGTTAGCAGTGGTGGAGGAACAGAAAATGATACCTTTAGACCAATTGGAGGACAGGCCAGTATAGTGATCGGAGTGAAAATGGGAGAGGAAGTATGAAACGGAGAAATCGCCGGCATATTTGAAACCGTCGATGATAAAGCGAGTTCTTGGGATGAGTTTTGGTTGGGGGATTGAAGAAGAGATTGGGGGGAGAGGAAGGGATAATGGGATTGAATTTGATGAGGATTTGCCGGAGAGGGAGTTGAGAGCGGTTGTGTACAGAGTGGTTGAGTCTAGGGTTAGGGTTGCGGCGTCGGAGGACATGGCCGCCGGCGACAACGATAATTACAGTGGAAACTATACGACTAGACGGAGCATGATAGAAACGATTTTTGTTGATTCGAGGCGGTTGGAATGGCGCCAGAAGAAAGTTTCTTTGGAAATACTAGTAGAAATTAACCCTGCTAGTTATATAGACTAAAATATGACAATGGCTTGTGGAACACTGCTATTATTACCTCCGTTTCAATTTACTTATCAAATATTTTTAAAATTTATTTATTATTTTTAATAAATTAAAATGGAATAAAAAATTTTATTATTAAACTCTCAATTTATTAATATTAAACTAATATTCTTTAAAAATATATATAGTAAGTATATATTTGAGACTCTATCTCACTATAATAATACTAGTTTTGTCTCATTTTTGTTGTCATGCTAAGCTTTTTAAAAGTAATTTTTATTAATTCTTAAAATTAATTAGATTAGATTATTTGATATTTTAAAAAAAATAAAATTTTAGATATTCAAAAATTATAAGAAAAGTATTATTAGTTGTAACTTTTTTTATTAATATGATGATATTTGCATACTATCATGTGTTTTTTCTTATTAGTCGTTCTTTTTATTTCTTTTTTTCTTTTCTTTTTCCATATTTAATTTATTCTGCTTATGTGTTTTTGAAACGAGGGTTTCCAGGATATGGTAAGGTCTGCATACATTTCACCCTTCTCATACTTCACTTGTGAGATTCTACTGAATTTTTTTTTTTGTTGTTATTGTTGTTGTCTTATTAATATGAGAAAAAATAAATTTTAAAATATTAGTCAAAGCCTACGTAGTTTGACTCTAGGATAAAAACTATGACAATTAAGTAAAACGAGTGAAGCAATTATTTTCTTAATAAATCTGTCAAGTCAGAATTTGAAAAATAAATCCAAATGAAAGGAATAGTAAAGAATTTTGCTAACATGTAAACAAGAAATGCATTCATATCCCGATGAAGAGGTCTGATGGCCTGATTACAAAATTGAAAAGTCCTCGATTTTTTTAAACTCTATATCAAATTATATTATTATTTTCAAATAAAAAAAGTATTTTTTTTAAATATTTTAATTTTGTACGATTGAATAAATTTAGTAAATTATGATTTAATTGGCATCTGCTTGACCTAGTATAAGATTGAGAATCAACAAAAAGAACAACTCGTAGTTTAGAATCTCTGGATTTATCACTTCTGCTTTTATCACAAATAATTCAAGGAATGGATTGAATTGGTTATTTTTAAGCATTTGTAAATTAAAGTCACAAGTTTAAACATTCAAATTTGGCTTTTTTACGAATTTTTTTTTTTAACTTTAAAAAATAGTACTTAATCTTTATGTTATTCAAACACTTTTAAAAATAAAAAAATTACTAAAAATAACATTAATGAGGAGGTTCTTTTTCAGTTCTTCAATAAAAAATTGTCAAAAATTAACATCAGTGAGGAGGCTCCTTTTCAATTTCTCCAAGTTCCTATCTTGATAAGTTGATACAAAGCATAATTTAGATTTAATGGCTAAAATTTAATTGATCAAATATATCTTTAATATAGTTTGATTAAATCTAATTTATGTCATAGTTATCTATTAAGATAAGAACTTGAAAAAATGAAGTGAGAAGAAATGGAGAGGATCATTCTCCTTTAATATTAATATATGATCATTATTTTTCAATAAGGAAAACAGATACCATAAAAATTATTCTCCCGTCCTATTTTATGTGGCATCATTTGATTTAATATAATGTTTAATTAAAAAAATTATTAAAACTTGTGATTTAAAATTATTCTTATATATTTGTGTGATTGAAAATCAATTTCACTAAAAATAAAAAAGTAATTTGAAGATTAACTTATTTTTAATTAAAATAAAATAACATGATTTTTGGTGTTCAACTTATAGCAGCTTAATTATATCCCCACTCTTTTAAATCCTGCATGGAGCATGGTGAATAAACGGGCCATGGTACGAACACGTGGAGCTCTAACATTGTTTGAACTCGTCGGACGCAGAATAAATCGTTCCTCTTCAAACAGAACTCTCTTTCACCCATACAAATGTGAATTCACCTTTATCCTGCTCTGTCACTCACACTCCCATAACCATGGCTTCTCGAAGATTCTTCTCCTCCATGCTCCGTTCATCCGGACGTCTCTACTCTTCCTCCAAATTCTCACTCACAAGCTCTATTCATCGTCCCTCCCCTGTAGGCCACCTTCTCCACCGCGCCGTCAAATACGCTACCGCTGCGGCCGCGAAGGAAGCGCCTGCGCCTGCGAAGAAATCTCCGACGACGATCAAGGGAACAGGCGGTAAGATAACCGATGAGTACACCGGGGATGGAACTGAAGGGCTTGTGCGTGGTCAAAGAGTCCTCAATACTGGTTCCCCTATTAAAGTAACTTCCTTATCTTCCTTTAAGCTTCACATTGCATTCTATTTACTTGCCACATTCTGTGGCGCGGAGTTAGAACTTTTACTAAGGATTCAAAATATAATAAATATGTAATCACAGGAAGAAGGATTAAACATTTACTATATATATATACACACGCAGAGAAAAAATTATTTTTGACCTTATATAGTGTAATTTTTTCGATTGAACGTGTTCAGCCTTACCATACCCTCTTTCTGCCGCCAGCTACTATAAGCTACATTGGATCCTTTATCTTATTCTCCCCCTCCAGCCATATCTGGAACAAGTATCCTGGCTATATCT
>DF357220.1:299705-314264 GCA_000787875.1 Solanum virginianum | reverse complement strand
GCTATTACATAGGAGCGGAAGTTTTACCATGTGCACGCCCAAAAAGAATAGCAACTGCAGGTTTCCCTTGTTGTCAAAAAAAAAAGAAGAAAGTTGGAACTGATCCATGTTCTCTTAGATAAATAACTCAACATTCAATCAAGTGCACCATTCAGTCCTTTTGAAGCATCATGATTACCAACCGATAATATTAGATTAATTTTAGATATATGCACATAAAATACTTAGTTTGGAGAAGAGACTACAGAGTATTTATAGAGTAGATCCGGCCCTGATTATATTGGATACCATGTTTTACGGCTGTAATTAGTGTTAGATATCGAATGAAGACACTTTGCATCATGTTTTTGGAAGTGTTATTTAGGATGGCTGGTCGGACTAATGTCATTGATTGCAACCTTTTGTTTATTCTAGACTTCTCAATTTGATATTTTGTTAATGGTTATAACTTATAAGCTATGTTGTTCACTCTTCAAAATGTTAACGGGTGTGTTTCATATCATCCGACACAGGCGTAGCAGCATTTTTGGAGAATCTGAGCAACATAAATTATAAGCTCCCTCAACGCATCTTCCCTGTCCTTTTGTTATAGCCAATGTGTTTAGTCTGTCTTATCTCAAATTGTTTATGACACGGTATTCGTATTTCTTCTTGTTCATGATCAAACATATCAACTGTTTTCTATGCAGAAAAGGAGAACTTGTGCTTGTATGGACTCCCAAATGAGCAATGGGCGGTCAATCTCCCTGGTGACGATTCACCACCAGGCCTTCCAGAGCCTGTTCTTGGTATTAACTTTGCTAGAGACGGAATGCAACTAAAGGAATGGCTTTCTTTTGTTGCCTATCACAGTGATGCTTGGTTACTTGCTGTTGCGTTCTATGCTGGTGCTAGATTTGGATTTAGTAAAGCCGAAAGGTAGTTCTTCTCACTCAATTTCTTTTGATAATAAACAATATATGTTTAGTGATTCCGCTTCTCAGTGCATTAAAGTTTTTCCTTAGTTTTTCTCAAATAAAGTCATGCTCTCTGTTAAAATCGGATGTAATGCTTATGATTGATGTGTCTTAGGTTGGTTATATTGTACGTAACACTTTTGCTATCGAGCTAGCTCCGCCAGTAAGCTAAAAACAGTACCTTTTTTTTAATACCTCTCCCTAGGAGCTCCCACCTTTTTTGCTCCCTTGGTGATTAGAAGTCACAACCTTGGGGTTGAAAGCGAGGGTGCTTACCATCAAAGCAACTCCCTCTTGTCGGCTTGTTTAATGTCACTCCATTGAATTTGCACCTTTGGTGCACATTATACTTTCTGGGAAAAATCATTAAAGCATCTTTTGGTCTGAATCTGAACATTTTACTTGCCCAAAATGGAACTACTACCCTATGACATGAATTCCTCCTGAAATTCTTAATAGCACCTCTAAGACTTAGGTAGAAAGAATAGAGGATGTTCAGGATACGCAAGTCGTTAATCAGCTTTCTAAGTAATACTATATCATTTTACTCCCTATAGAATGTTCACGTTTGAATTGAAACCTATTGCTTCAGTCATTTGGTAAGAAGATGAAGAGGTTAAGAAGGAAAAGTGAAAGAACGGAAGGATGGGACGCAAAGTGCAAAAATATGCATAAAAAGAGATGTGAAAAATGCAAATATCTTGTTCAGTATTACCTTGAATATACATTGTACTATCTTGTACTTGTTGAAATGAGCTGATAGAAGCCTATTAATGGGAGCGGCTGTTAACAGGTTAATAAGTTTCAACTAGCTTGGTTTATTTTTTTTTAAAAAAGCACTAGCTTGGTTTATATATTGTAGGGATTACTTTGAAGTGAGCCTTGATGATTGACCTCTGTTTTCTTGACGTTGTATGATCAACGTAACTCATGCTTGTCAAGCTGGTATTTGCAGTTATCCGAGTTGACCAATCAACAGCAAACAGTATGCATTGTCAGTTGTGTTCTTTGAGCAGCAGCTCAAATTGAGGCAATATGGAATTGTGTGATTCAACTTAAATTCGCTTCTGCACTTTCGTATTTATTGTATGTGAAATCATTCATATTGAATGGTGATTCTAATGGGAAGCCCTTGTTCTAGATTTCTTCACATTGAACTTGGTGCATAGATGAATAGTCCATTCAAATATCTATGAAGCTACCAGAGATAGTCTTTTGATAGAAAATGTGTCGACTTTGCCTCGATTGTGGCACAAGTCATTGTGCTTTCCGACTTAATATAGTTCACTATGTTGTTTTCATGCTCATTCGTGCCTTATCTTTTCCAGGAAGAAGCTCTTTGACATGATAAATGCTTTGCCTACAATACATGAAGTAGTGGCTGGTGTTCCAAAGACGCAACAAAAAGAAGAATCTACTGTCTCTAATCAAAGTAAAAACAAATCCAAGCCAAACGCCAATAAGGTAAAGAATTACGTGTTGTGTTGCATGTTGTTAGACTAAAGTTCTGTGTTTGCAAGCATCTGTATATCGATATTATGGTCATTTTGGCATATTTCGATTGAAATTCTGCTTTTAAGTTATGATTTTGTGGTATCTAGACTGGTTATTGCATGGATAGCTTGTCTTTAACTAGCTTAATTGTCCATGATCTTTCGACTGTGTTAGCCTTCAACCACATGCTATTAACTTCTTTTTGAGCATCATTGATTTCTTTTCCACTTGATAAAGCAGAGGGCATTGGAGTCTCGGGGGAAGTTTACCAAGTATGAAGAAGAAGATGACGAAGAAGAAGAAGATGAAGAAGACGAGGGCGGTTGGTATATCGAGAAGGATGTTGAAGAGGAACAAGGTGAGGCATTGTGCGGCACATGTGGGAGGAAGTATGAAGAGAATGAATTTTGGATATGTTGTGATACTTGTGAAACGTGGTTCCACGGCCAGTGTGTGAAGATCACTGCTGCTGCGGCCGAGCACAGGAAGCTATACAAGTGCCCGCCTTGCGTCAGCAAAAGATCCCGGACTCGGTGTACAGAATACTGATCAACAAGAGTCCTCTTGCTGCTAAGTGTAGCTGACCTTTTTTATCCTTTTTTTGTTTTGGTAATTGTAGCTAACTATTTTAGTTAGGCTATTAATGTCTGAAGTTCAACCAACCATATGAAACGTAAAACATCTTAAGTTGTCCTGGAGTAGATGTGCCAAAACTTTATAAATTCAGGGCGAAATTTAACATGACAATTCAGGAATCTTGGGGTAAATGATCTCTATTGCTTATGTTTACTTTTTTCTTTTTCAATGCTCGTAAAACTACTATCAATGGTTTACTTCTCAGGAATGTTAAAAGAAAAGATTACTGCGTGAATTTTTTGAATTGTAATATTTGGCTTGATTCATGGAAACTACAGACTACCGGATCGAAAAGAATATAACAATCATAAAGATCTGTAGGATTAATTGTGGATCGAAGACAACAACAATGTGTACTCCCCACCCACCCACTCAATTTAAAATGTATTTATTTTTTAAAAACTGTTTAATGACTAAGGATGTGCTTGTTTATTCCACTTAGCTTGCTATCATTAGCATTATTTCTTTAATTTTGGTTGATTAGGACTAAGTCTTTAATAATCTTCTATTTTTGAGAAATATTCTCAATGAAGAAACGTGGTTGCTGATATAATTGTTGTTACATATAGACAAAAGTTGTACTAATAGAAACTATGTATAATGGTCTGCTACTTGTAATGCTCCTAACCACTATCATTAGCCATCTGAATAATTAACAATAAAATAATCTACTAAATCTAATCCCCTAATACAGGATAATGACGTTGACCCCACCACATTTTCTTGTCTCCCTAAATCAACAATAACAACTACCCCAGTTTCAATTTTCAGATGAATTGACAAATTTTACCCAAGTTGTCAACCTACAGCAATCAACAATGAGTCCAAGCTCAATCCGACTTAAGTTCCTATCTCATTTACTCAAGAATAGAAATGCCTAAGACTTTCTTGTGCACGCAACATGTTCAAATCAATATCATCATTAGGCAGAATCTTATCTACCATTGGCTGAGAATAGCCAAAAGTCAATTAATTCCCCTAAGATTCTCATCTTACTATTTGATCAGAGCCTGAAAAGGATGGATTCCTACTATTTGGCTCCATTCTTGGAAAAGAACAGTTCTTGAAGGAAGAAGAGAAGTCTCACATCTGTTAGTAGACAAATTGCTCAGTAACACATAAAATAAGCTTTAAGTGAACAGGACTCTATATACAGATTCATACTTTGTACATGAACAAACTTACATTGATCATTCTTTTTGTTCTTGATCTAGGCTTTGTTTATGTTAAACTCAGCATATTGTTTCCCTAAAAGGGATCATCCATCATTTGAAAAGATAACTTGTACATGGATCAAAGAGAGAAAAGTGAACCTAAGAAGAGTGATAACTGTCTATGGGGTTCATCATGATGTCCAGTTTTCTTGATTCTTTGTTGAAAGACGTTTGAGGAATTCGTAGGTGGTGATCATTGTGGTTGCAGACATGGACATTGAAGCCCATCGAGGACCTAATCCTCTGTAACAAGCCATCCATCCACCTTCCCTTACTAAATTCCTTACGGTCTGAGCTATTGTTGGCCCTCTCCGACCATTTTCATCGCCATCCAGGACCTGCAATCTTGTCTTGATTGTGTCTAATGGTGTTGTAATCAGAGCTGAAACACCTCCGGCCATGGCTGCACTCACTCCCTGAACCATCATAACAGTCTTGGAATTAGGCCTTAGAGTACTCTTGATGTTATCCTCAAGTCTGTCATCGCCATTCTTGCTTAAGTAACATCCATACCCACTCCAAACAAGCCGCTGAGTGACCGAATAGGATGCCCACCACAGCGCATTGGATGGGGCATATGTCAAAATTGAAAACCCAAAGCCTCTGTACAGTCCCTTAGGTCCATCTGTCTTGAGGATTCGTCGAAACGCATCGATCCCATTGAGATATTTACACGATCCTGATGCATCACAAACACCCTGCACCATTAGCCTCTGGCTCACCACATCCACCGGAGTCCAAACCAGCTGTGCAGCCACAGCTGCGCTTAGTCCAGCAGCAGCACTGGCTAGGGCAGTCGCAGTAGGCTCGGGAATGCCGAGCCTAACCGTGGCCGTACCAACACTACTCTTGGTAACCTCAAGAGCAGCCATATAAAGTGCCCTAGCAGGGATTGTACCCATCAATGAAGTCCCAAATCCGCGATACAATCCACGAATTCCTTCAAGCCTAACAACGGAGAAGGCAGTTTTCAAACAGGAAAGATGAGCTTGCGCTACCTGTTGTCGAGTCTTCAACACGACAACAGGATAAAGCGCAGCTGAAACACCGGAAAATAAGGCGGCACCGAGGAAGAAGAACTTAGATTTGTCCAGCATTTGCCAGTCTATATCCGCCGGCAACTGGATTTCCTGACCCGATTCCTCCTCCGCTACACCTAAACTCATTTTCTCCACTTTTCCTTTCTCGGTCTCAATTTTCTCAATCCTTTATTTCCGTACAGTATAAATCAGGACCTATTCTCCTAAACTGAATCTAGATGGAGAAGGAAAAGATTTTTTTTCTCTGACGAATCCATATTTTGGATCGGAAATGGGTAATTGCAAAAGGACCTAACATTTCTGTATCCGTATAATATGATAAGGATTCATGATGATCAGAACGGCATTAAGTATCAGAAAACTCACCGGAAAATCCAGGATCTCGCCGGAGATGTTGAATCGGAGCTAATCTTAGTAGAGAGAAATGAAGGTGAGGTCTATTTGTTCTTTTCGTTCTGGAGAAAAGTAGCACGTGTCGAGTGTCAATTTGCAGAGTGGGTAGGGGTATATTCGTCCGAACACGTTGGTGTTGTTCCAGAACGACGACATTCTGACGTGCCCAACCTTATCCTTTCATCTGTAAAACCGATACGCTGCGTGCAGGTATAATGGCCCTTCCCTGCACCTCTCTTTGCCCAATTGTTGTCTTGATTGGCCCATCTAATATAAGGCCCAATCACAACTTGCGCTCCCTTTTTTAAATGATTTTTGGTACGTACAAAATGGAAATTTGTATTTTGGATATAGTAACTTTTTCAAAAAAAAAATTGATTATAACATCAATAATATATTTAATATTATTCAAAAATAAATATCGTATAGGATAAGATGTATATTGATTTTATCTCTATTTTGTGAAGGTAATTTTGCAAAATTTTCGATTTGAATTAAGTAAAATAAAATAATTAACCTATATGAATAATGACATATTCAATGTAATTCAAAAAGTAAATTTTAAAGATGATAAGATAAATGTATATATATTCTTATCTTATGAAAGTAAAAAATTATTTTTAAAAAATCCTAAAGTGAAATAAAGCAAAACAAAATAGTAGTAAAAAGCAAATACAGAAGTGAAGAAAATATGACAACTCTAATAATAGGAAAGCAATACAAGGTATGCAAACAATTAGGAACGCCTAAATAAAATAAACAATAAATAGTAAAAAACAACAAAAGTACACCTAAATAAAATAAGCAATAAAACAAATAATAAAAGTAAGAAACTTCATGAATAAGGGTAATCGTACAATTATTTTTCATATGTTCAAATTATTTACTTTTCTCATCTTGTCTATTATAAAAGTCACTCTAAGCTTATCTTGAATTAATACCCTCATTACTAACATCTTATTGCTCTTAATATATTTATCTCAATATTCTTATTTATACATAGTTGAATAATAACAATATATTTAATGTACCCGATATAGTAAAATTTAGAGAAGATAAAATATGTATATTCCTCTATCTCTAGGAGGTGTGTTGATGCAAAAGGGTAAGGTGATTGCCTATGCCTCTAGACTTTTAGAGAAGATAAAATATGTATATTCCTCTATCTCTAGGATAGAAAAATAATTTTTGCTAAAACCCTCAACTCAAAATTAAAAGAATTTATGGAGCAAGCTTGTGAAAAATAAATAAATAAAATTGTTTGCAACAAAATTTTAAAGTGGAAAATAAATTGCAACAATATAATTTTATCGATAA
This sequence comes from Solanum virginianum, assembly GCA_000787875.1. Taxonomy (NCBI): domain Eukaryota; kingdom Viridiplantae; phylum Streptophyta; class Magnoliopsida; order Solanales; family Solanaceae; genus Solanum; species Solanum virginianum. The sequence goes on along the minus strand of DF357220.1, from coordinate 307,214 downwards.
ACAATGTGGTTATAAATTTGTGTCTCCCTTTATTCTTCTCTCCTTAAAGTATTCTTTGATTCTAAAGTCATAGTAATGTATTTCTCGAACTAGAATGATATGAGTCTTCTTAAAATTTATTTAATATCCATTGATCTTTGTGAATATTCTATGAATTTTGTGAAATATTTGAGATGTCTCTTTAAATGAATATATTACTCATATATAGATTAAAATTAAAGTATAAAATAAAGTAACATCCAAGAATCCTTATTGAAATCGAACATATAGAATCTCATATAATTTCAATATCTAAAAACTAACAAAAGACAAAATAAATAAAACAACATATAGCCAATAAAATAATATTATAATATCACAAGGTTTCAATTAATTAACAGATCAATAACCTCAAAGGAATAGTGTTCTTATCAAATTAGGTTATGATTCATGCATACACGTAAATGTAAAAATAGCCAAACACGAATACGACCTCTATGTTATTTCAGTCATAATATTCAAAATATTATATGATTAAGAAAATTTAAATATAATTATTTTTATTTGATTTTAGACAATACATAAACTTCATTCCATATAACTTCGAACATAAAAATAATTGGCGGATACATAATGATACAAAACTTCACTTTTTTTTTTTGGAACACTGTTTGAGCAAAAGAATTTAAGTAGGTGACTGGATTAACTTATTTTAGTGATTTTTTATTTTTGATTTTTGACTTTTAAGTATTTTTTTTAATTCAAGCATCATCTGAAACTCAGCATTTTTAGCTAGTGTTTGGTCCCAAATTTTCAAATATTCTTGGCAAATTTTGATAAAATTTTACCATGCATTTGGCTTAAAAAATATGATTTATGCCCTTGAGTTTTAAGAATTATTAATAATACCCATAAATATGCATTATCACTATCATGAACATGTTCCTTTAAAAATAACCTTAATCAACAAGGAGTAACAAAATAACAATATGAATAAGATCAATACATTAATTGCATACTCAAACTTGTAATTATTCAATTAGAATTATAATTCATTAAAAGTAAATTATGTTTTTTTTTCCTCAAGCTTATTACTCAAATTATAATTCAAACTTTTTTGAAGGAATAAATAAATATTAGCTGAAGTAAATAAATAATGAGTGTTTTTAATAAAATATAAAAATTTAAAATAATTTTTAAATATTTAAAATTCTTTAAATACTAGCTTTTTCTAGTATTTGGGAACTTTCTCCAGAATACAACAGCCTAACCACAAAATAGAATTCAACAAACTTTGTATAAAAGTTGAGTCCAAAAGTTTCACAAGAAGAATACTTCCGTTTAACTGATAAGAATTTTTATTTTGACTAACTATTATGCACTCTATATTATTAATGCCTAACTTTTGACAAGAACAAGAAGTTGGAAAATTTTCTTATTAAAATGAGTGGTAGATTGTTGAATTCTTGTGAACGTTTTAGTTAATATTATCAAATTATGTTTAAGTGCTTTTTAAAACTTTTTATATTCACCTCGAATATAACTAAGATGGAGGACCCATGTGAGAAGATGTCAAATTACATTTGGGATCCCGAAAAGATGCCTATACATAGAAGAGGAAAATACTGAATTAGGGTTTATGCTTATGAAGTTATCTCTTATTTCTTAGTTGTTTAGATTAATTCTGAAACCTCTATCCCTTCTTCTATTTTATTTCTTCTTCTTCCCTAAGAAGATCTATTACTAGTTTGGAATGATTATAACGATGAACTCTTATATTTGTACGTGTAATTCCTGTTATCCGTATCAATACAATATGAGTTCATTTACACCTCACTTTGAAAAAATTTAAGCATACTGGAATAATTTATTAACATGCCAAGTAAATCTCAAGGTCGTGTGTTTGGAAATAGTTTATCTCATAATCAATTATTTTGAAAAAAGTTATTTCATATGGGATAAACTATCCACCATGAGATACTGTGATACAAATGACGAGATAAATTTATGTCAAACTTAATAATCAAATAAGATATCAAAATTGTATGACTTTTAGTTTTAATCCCACACTAAACAACCCATTGACTAATAAAAATTCTCAACTTATATTTTTTAATTTAAAATTTAAAAATCACTTGAACGGATCAATCCAACCACCCCTAAAACATCATCTGAACCTCACCATTTTTACAGTCAATTGCAAAATTGAAGTCAAATAAAAGGAGCGTCGAAGTCAGGGGGGACAATTGCTTACGAAATCGTGTAATATAATTTTGCATTGACAGAGATTTTCTTTTTAAATTTATTTTATTTTTAACGAAATAATTTTTATACAAATATTTAATTTATTTTAGATCTTTTTCCAAATCTGTCTTTCTTTCTTAAATTGTTTATTGACAAGTAGGAAGTAACAGTTTAATCACGTGAGTCATTGTAATTCGCTTGATCAGATCGGGTGGACACGTGTCGTAATCTTAATGCAATAGCTGTTAAGAGCAGAACATTAACAGATGTATATGGCCCCTTAAATATGGCAGACAAATCCCCCGCCTACGTAGCTTTACAATCACACACACAACAATGGCGGCTTCTTGCATGCTCAGATCCTCTTTCCTCCCTCCTTGTCCTCAACTTCATCATCAATCAACAACAACATCAAAACCCAGTAATGCTATTCGCTTCTTCAATCCGGTTGTAGCTACAGCATCTACAAACGACGCAGTTTCTCACCAGAAGCACCGCCGTCCTGCTGACGAGAACATCCGTGAAGAAGCGCGCCGTCACTGCTCATCTCATAATTTCTCTGCCAGGTATGTTCCTTTTAATGCTGGTCCTACTTCTAATGAATGGTATTCTCTGGATGAGATTGTGTATCGGAGTCGCTCTGGTGGATTACTTGATGTTCAGCATGATATGGATGCGTTAAAGAAGTTTGATGGTCAGTATTGGCGATCCTTGTTTGATTCTCGGGTCGGTAAGACTACTTGGCCTTATGGGTCGGGGGTTTGGTCTAAGAAGGAATGGGTCCTGCCTGAAATTGATAGTGATGACATTGTTAGTGCTTTTGAAGGAAACTCTAATCTGTTTTGGGCTGAGCGTTTTGGCAAACAGTTTCTGGGCATGACTGATTTGTGGGTCAAACACTGTGGGATTAGCCATACTGGTAGTTTTAAGGATCTTGGGATGACTGTTTTGGTGAGTCAAGTTAATCGGTTGCGGAAAATGAATAAACCGGTTGTGGGTGTGGGCTGTGCTTCCACTGGAGACACGTCGGCTGCGCTTTCGGCTTACTGTGCATCTGCAGGCATTCCGTCCATCGTATTTCTACCCGCTAATAAGATATCTATGGCTCAGCTGGTTCAACCAATAGCAAATGGGGCTTTTGTGTTGAGTATTGACACTGATTTTGATGGTTGTATGCAGTTGATTCGCGAAGTCACTGCTGAATTGCCTATTTACTTGGCTAATTCGTTGAATAGCTTGAGGTTGGAGGGGCAAAAGACGGCAGCAATCGAGATTTTGCAGCAGTTTGATTGGGAGGTTCCGGAGTGGGTGATAGTTCCTGGTGGGAACTTGGGCAACATATATGCATTTTATAAAGGTTTTCAGATGTGCAAAGAGTTGGGGCTTGTGGATCGCATCCCTAGGCTTGTTTGTGCTCAAGCTGCCAATGCTAATCCGCTTTACTTGCATTACAAATCTGGTTGGAAAGACTTCAAACCTGTGAAGGCGAACACAACATTTGCGTCGGCTATACAGATTGGTGACCCGGTGTCTATAGACCGAGCTGTTTTTGCCCTGCAGAACTGCAATGGGATAGTGGAGGAGGCAACAGAGGAGGAGTTGATGGATGCTATGGCTCAGGCGGACTCGACTGGGATGTTCATTTGTCCACACACTGGTGTGGCATTGACTGCGCTGTTCAAGCTGAGAAATAGTGGTGTCATTGCACCGACCGATAGGACTGTGGTTGTGAGTACAGCTCATGGATTGAAGTTTACTCAATCCAAGATTGATTACCACTCAAAGGAAATAAAAGACATGGAATGTCGGTTTGCTAACCCACCTGTGGAAGTGAAAGCAGATTTTGGATCAGTTATGGATGTTCTGAAGAGCTATTTGTTGAGCAAAAATTCCAAGCACTGATGTGTTCTCAGTTCTTTACATAGTAAGTTTGTATTATGTACTCCTTTTGTCAGCATTTGGTTCTTTATCTTCATTAATTTGCCATATAGAAATGACCAGATGATGATTTGTTTGTTGGCAGAATTGAGGAGATAAAGGCTCTAAATTTCGTTTGAGAGTACTATGAACTGGAGTCATTTTATGGAACTCTATTTTGTGTAACGGTCTGCTTAGTTTCGGCATTGCTTTGGTGCATCACAATGGAAACTGCCTTAATTCGACCTGTTTGGTTGAATTGTATGACTTTAAAGAGAATTCACTTTGGATACTGCAGCTAGAAACTTGTATCTTATCTGATTAGTATTGGCTGTCTTTATAACATGTGTATGCTGCCATGCCTCCCCACTTGTGGAATTCCACTGGGTATGTTGTTGTTGTTGTATATGCTGCCATGCCTAGAAGGCTTTGGTTTGGCCACCATAGTACACTACAAAATCTAAAATCTTGAACTGAAACTAGTATTACCATTCACAAAAGTCAAGTTACTTGTGCATGCTCTTTCACATGCCACATTGGGTTGCAACATATTGAATATTGCAACCGTGGGACTGCAACCTACACTTATCAGTTACTAGGATCTTTGGAACTGGAAATCTGGATTAGCTTGCATTTATCTTCTCTTCATCTGTTTTGAGGTAACTTATTTAAAGTTCTCTCAAACAATTATCAATACAAATTTAGCTAAGTCTAGAAAAAATAGAAAATAAAGCATCTAATGTAGACTATAAGTTGGTTTTTTCCTTAATGACGTTGGTACCTGTTACCTCCCACCATCATACATACTGGGTAATCTGCCACCAATTCTTAGGCAGATAGAAAGAAACCACCTAGTATTTTTTTCCTCCATTGGGATATGAACCTTAGACTTCATGGTTTTCCATTCCTCTCCCACTTTATTGATCACTAGGCCACACCCATCAATGTCAACTAGTCAAAATTAAGTTTTCTTAGTAAACCTACATTAAGTTCACTGTTTATCAATCATCTTCTCTCTAATTAGAGATTTTATTGGCTGCGTATGAATAAGTGAGATTTAGCTGTTACTATCTCCAAAAATAAAAAAAAGAGAGATTTAGAGGACCTCTACTTTGAGGGAGCTCCTAATTTGTCTTAAAAAGACAATTTATTTAGTTTTGGAATGAAATGGACCTCATTAGCAAAATGGATACAGAAATTCATATAGCATATTTAGGTACATTTAATTAATTGGCATTGAGGTGATTTAGACACACTTAGAAGGTAAATTTGTCTTGATTAGTATTTACTTCGAAACAACATCATACCCAGTGTGGTTCCACAAGTGAGAGATGTAACAAAATCCAATCTTGAAAAATCATACTCCGGAATCTATATTTGAAGACCTGTACTGAGTTTAATAATGGTAATTTGGGGAATGTTAAAGATACACATTTGATTGTTTGTACTGGTGATGGTCTCCCCAAGTCAAACTGTATACAACAGTAACCCATATTGATTATCTTTAGGATATAGTTTTGATGCAATTAATGGTTTGGTAACAGTCAAATATAACTGTCACATTTGACAGTCATGGCGTACTGTGCAGTAGAACAGCTATTTTTACGCATTGTTATGTTCTATCACTGTGAGTTCTGACTGGAAGTTCAACTAAAAGCTTTACAGATCATGGTGTTATTTTGATCCTCCGGAACTCAGGCCTATTTTCCGTTCCATTCTAAATTCAGTTTGGATTATGGTGGACTATTTGGTAAGATCAGTGTAACCACTACATCTGTATACCTCATATGCAAGTTTTGAAAAATTACAACAGCCTGAGTGAAGAATGTGTGTACTTGATGGAGTTTTAGGGTTGCACACTGGAGTATAGACGTCCAAAGAATGAGAGCAGGTGAAGAGTAAACGTCCAAATCCCAGCATGCATGACATTTTGTGCGAGTAAAATAGCTGATGTTCTCACTCCATACTATAGACCTTGCATTTTTATCCTTCAATTTTCAGTTGCTCATGGGGCAAGGTGCTTAATGATTTGCAGCTCATTCTGGAAGCTTGAAATTACTTTTTGGTTGGCTTTTATTCCAACCTATTTCTAATCCAGCATAGTTGTTGGAGTAAAAGTTTTCTGTTATTTCGCTTTCAAAGCATCAGCTTTGAGATACAAGGCTATTACTCTAGTGTCGAATGAGAACTCTACAGTTTGAGACTGCATGCTGCTTTGCTATCATCTAGTGATAGGATGACCAAAAAGAACAAAAGAACTTTCAGATATCAGGCTCTTTCTCTTTAAGTATAGCTTCTAGAAAGTTGCATTTGTTTTTCTTTTTGTTGATAACTGTGGTGTGCAGGGGGTACCTGCTACCTCGTAACAGCACAGGTAACTGTGTCCGTGTTTCTCAACTCACTTGATTGATCAACTAGTTCCATCTCTTATCATGCCTTTCCGCGATGCCTTCTCTCAATCGTGCGAAGAATATCTCAGATAGCCTCATGAACATCCAAAATTTTTCGTGGTATAAAGTTCTTTGTGAATACATGCGTGTGGTTACTTATCTCTGTAAACTGGCAGTTTTTCTCATCCCTTTTGCACTGCAGAAAGTACCAAAGCCGTTGTTAGGTTCAAAGATTCTTGAACTAAAGATTTTGACGATGTTTTCAAATCCACTTCGACTAGAATGCGAGAAATCCGATTTTTACCTTAATAACTAGAACTAGTATCATCAACAAAAATCTGGGATTCCAAAAATATTCAACAGCTATGCAGCGTTTTGCTCCTTTTTCTTTTGCGGGATAGAAAGTCCGTGTGGCCAATAATATAAGCAATTAAGATTCTCCTATCAAAGCCTGTCTATTTTCCCCCTTGATATATGATGTTTGCACTGAGGTCCCTTTGAATCCAGATTTGCTCATTGTTGGGGTGATATATTTTCAATCTCAGAACCTTGAACCCGTTACGGAAGGATGCCAATTATTCCTCACGACCTATGTCAGTTGTCTAAATGTTTTAGACAAACATAAGTGGTGACCCATTTTTTCCTTTAAGTCGGGACAAGTAGTATGAGTATACCTGTTTATGTCATAGTTCTTCTTGTGACAGTATGTTAATAAGGAGTCGAATCAAATCTGTTCCCGTTAATGTGAAGTCCCGAAACTTAAAAATCTCTGCAGCAGTTTTGGATGTAATCAAAAAGGCTACCTTTGCTTATCGAAATTACATTAGCTTTAAAAATTAGTCAAATTAACATTAAATAAGTAATAAAATAAATACAGTACGATACATAAATTGGGGTGGATGAAATAATTACTAACTACAAGGGCATGGTGGAGTGATTTGGAGGTGGGTCTCTTATGTGAAAGACTGAATTTCGATCA
>DF357220.1:288028-299655 GCA_000787875.1 Solanum virginianum | reverse complement strand
ATCAGACCAAGTTTACGAGCTATTGCACAACAACAAGATGAATGGTCAATGCACTTAATAATAAGAATGGCCACTTAATTGACTACACAAAAACCAAAGCCCGTGACACCCCCACTTCTGCCAGAATGTAAATTCACGGATTCCCATTTCTTACGCTATCCAGGCCCATAATCAATCACACACACAACATTAAATTCCTACCTGCCTAATTACAATTATATATACCCTTTTCACTTCACCCACTTTCACACACACACACACATTTCTAGAGATGGAGCATTATTACCTTTCCAAAAAAATTGTGGCATTGGCTTTGGTTGCCATAGTTTTGAGCAGTGTCAACATAGAGGTGTCGAAGGCGCAAGGAATATGTAATGTGTCGGGTGAAGGGTTAATGTCGTGCAGACCATCCGTAACCCCTCCTAATCCGACAGCACCTACAAGTCAGTGTTGTAGAGCGCTGTCTCATGCAGACATGGCCTGCCTTTGTACTTACAAAAATTCCCAGTTGTTGCCTTCTTTGGGAATCGATCCTAAACTCGCAATTCAGCTCCCTCAGAAATGCAGACTACCTAATATTCCTCCTTGCTGAATTAAGCGTTTATTGAATAATCTCGCTATGAGAGCTCACGCTTTCTTACTCTCATTTTCCTATACTTGTGTGTGTTTTGAGCTTTATTTATCCTATGTTTTTGCTTTATGGATGTATTTGCAATTCAGTTGTTTGTCTAAGTTTTCATATATTGTTGCTCCTTCCTTTTTTCTTCAAGTGCATTTCGCCTTCTTTCAATAATCCAACTGAACCATCACCAACGACATTCGACAATAATAACATATCCAATGAAATATCACGAATGGAGTTTCAAAAAGGTAAAATATAAGCAAAGATAGAGGGACTGTTTTTTGATAATTCAAATGAACCACAAAAGTAAAAGAACTGCAACATCAAATTAGCACGTTTGATAGCTCAAACTTTAGATATACACAGTCTAAAGTTTCGGGGCTCAAATTTCAGACAAAAATATATGAAGTTTTGGACCATATGATTTTAACAAATTTTAAAGTAATAAAAAATAAATTGCAGTCACGAATAAATATAAAAAATATAATTTTATTCATAAACTATACAGGTATAAATCTGTTCCTCACTTGATTATTCTCTCATAAAATTCTTTATGATTTGAGGATTGTTAGTGACGTATTTCTGGATCTTGAATGATTTGAACTTGATCTCAGGATTGATTCTAATATCTCTTTAGGAATACTCAAAATTTATAAGATATTTGAGATGTCTTTTCAAAAGAATATAATATTTTTTATATAAATATAAATTAAGATTTAAAATAGAATAGCCTCCAAAAAATATTGAAATATGACTCTCGTAGAGTCTTTCTCCATTAAAGCAGCAAGAACAATAAAATATAGGTCACACAATGAAGTATAAAAGATGGTACGTAGTTATTATGATGCAGTGATGATAATAATTCTTGATGATGAGGTCATGGTATATTTATACATGTAATGAAATTAGGTTATGACACGTGTCTTGCTATGATTCAGGTAATATGAAAAGTGTCATCATCTTATTTGCGCATTTATCACTAACCTTCAAATCGACCAATATGGTTATGACAAGCGTCTAGGTTTGTGAAACTTGTCACTAATGAAAAATTATCTTTTAAAATACTCTCTCCGTCCATCTTTATTTATCAGTCAGTACTATTTTGAAATGTTCAATAATACTTGTTCATTTTATTAAATTAAGAGATAATTTTATATTTAATTCCTAATTTACTGTTATCATTAATTATAATTATTTTCGTATTATATTTTTCAAGACATTTTATTTATTATATTCAAGGAGTGATTTTATAAAATTACCTCTATCATTTACTATTTTTGAATTCTTGTGTTAAGTTAATAGATGATAAGTAAAGGTGAACGGAAAACGTATTTCAAGTTGCCAATAGAGCTAACAAATCCAAACGTAGCATTGAGAAGGGATGAAATGTGTGAATGTTAGGTAATGTAATTGCAAATGTGTGTCAACGTCAACGTCACATTTCAACCAAATACTCAACAACTAAGCTTCTGGTTGTCCCATGCACCTAAAATCCAAATAAATTGGCAATTTGCGTCCAAAATGTCTCTCTTTCTTCGTTACAGGTCGACAATAACATATTCAATATAATTTTATATGTATTTTTTGAGAAGGGTATTATCATATTATCCATGTATGCGGTCTTGCTTTATCTTATGAATGTGTCTCTTATTTCTTTAATTGAAAATAGAAGCCAATTATTTTTGTTTTTTTCTTAATTTACACTTGATATTAGATATTCGTATTGAAATTTAATGAAATATGAATTCTAATAAAAAAGTTATTATTATAAAAAAAGTTCAAAATTTTTAATTAAGAGTAAAAAAATGTGTATTATTTCATATTAATCTTATTTGTTGCATGCCAGCTATTGCTTTGAAAAAAAATCTCTACAAGTAGTATAATCCAAGGATATTTTCTTATTTTCAACATATCAATCATGGATTATTCAAAATCACACATTTCTTGTGTACGTAACTAATGCTAGCCAATTACATGACCAATTATGAGGAAGAGTGGTGGATCCACCTTATGATCAATTACATGACTAACAGAGTCGGGGAGTTTTTTTTAATTCCGCGCATAACAAAAGTTTTAGTATATTAATTTTTTTCTTTTATGAATCTCTGCTGTAAAATCCTTTCTTGACAAGCTCTCCTCTTGTGCATGCAATTTGGAAAATACCCTCAATTCCCAATCATTATAAACACAAAACCAGTCAATGAAAATTTATAACTTTTTAACAAATCATTAATGTGGTAAGAAATAATCAATATATAAGCCGGAAAATAGATTCATATCTTATTTTGACTTACCCTCAATTATGAATTAAATGATAGAACATATTTTTACTTTAAATTATTTGATTTGATATAGCTAGTAAATATTTACCACAACACCTTTTCCATACACTAAATATCCAAATGAAATGGCAATTAGCCTCAAAGCTACGGAAAAATAGTTACTCTCGTCACCTCACACATTCATATCAAATTAATAGATGTATGTCATATCAAAAATACAAGTAAGCTATTATTGAACAAAAATATATTCACAATCGAAGATCGAATATTATTTCCTCTTACCAAATACATCATCATCATGGATGGATTATTCAAAATCCCACATTTCATGCATAACTTAATGAACCGAAAAACACAAACAATTTCTAACCTATGATGAACTCTCTACTGCAATCTCTCTATTTTCTGTATGTACAGTGTACACTAGTAACTGTATGCAGTACAACTTGAAAACATCTCAAATCTCAGTCATGAACAAAAGTGTGAAAAAAGGAAAAAAATGAAAACTTTAACAAATCAATCAATGGGGAAAAAGAAAAAAAGAATCAAACTTTATATCTTATAACTCTGGCCTACTCCTGGGCCAAGATTTGATAAGCTTCGTCCTTGATCATTTCTGTTCAAGGAGTTGATTTTTTCTAGCTTTAATCCAGCTCTGAATTTTGATATGAAGTTTTCAGCTTTTGTGTTTACATCTGGGCTTGGACAGAACAATGGTGAAGGTGCAAACGCCGTCCCTTCTTCCGCTGTCGGGGTGTTGTCGGCTGAATCTATGTCTTCAAGTTCAGGCGACCCAGAACGTGAGCTGACGGTGCTGTCTATTCTCACGTAGTCGCCTTGCACTACGAATTTCCAGGCGTGTTTTCTGAAGAACGGCGGTGGTGGAGGTGGTGGTGGAATTGGTATCAACGGCGATTCCCCTCCGCTGTTTGTGTTTTCTTCGACACTGTCGAAGCTTCTTATTCTCACTGGCTTTGGTGCTGGAGTTCGGGTGATTGGGTTTTTTTGGGTATTTGGTCTTGATATCCTCATTGGCATCGCCTTGACTGGCGGAGGAGGTGGTGGTGGTGGAGGTGCATTTTTCTTTTTTCTGGCTTTTTTGGATGTGAACAAGTTTTGAAACAGAGAAGGAGGTGGTGGCGGTGGAGGAGGAGGAGGTGGTGGTGGAGTGGATGATCCCGGCCATTGGCAATGGAGAGGAGGAGGTTCTGATTTATGGAGAAGAGCATCAAAATTATCAACACTTTTTGATCTGTTTTTCCTCTTCTTTTTGTGATACAAAGAGTTAATAAACTCCTTTGTAGCACTGGCACCACCTCTTTTCCGATCACTTTTACTGCTCCTCGGCTCCGCGTACTGTGGCAATGGCGGCGGCGGAGGCGGAGGCGGCGGTGGTTGAGGAAGTGTCGCCGGTGCCATAATAACTTCATTTGCTTCTCGTTCATGATTTTCCCTTTCCCTTTCCCTCCTCTTGCTTGCTCTCTCCTTTTTACGCGGAACACTATGAGAATGAGATGCTCTCTTCACCTTCTCCTCATATACTGGTACCGGAGCTGGCGGCGGTGAGAGCGGCGGCGGAATTGAAGCTGGTGGAGTAAATGTAGAACCCTTATTGGATCCTAAAGGATCTTCATAAATAGTTTTAATTTCAGGATCCGGAGAACGATCAACTTCTCTCCAGCTCCGACGGCGATTAAGCTGACCGGGATCGGAAAATCGATAACTATCAACACGAGTATCATCATAGAACCGCCAATGATCTTCCGCGGAGATCCACCGCGGCGATACTTCACACAAATCAGGGTATGAACTAAAACTCCTCCTTAATCCTCCCCCACCATTGTTGCTAAAGGAATTTCGGTTTCCATCATCGAACCATGTTCGTGGTGTTGTTGGATTCAGATTCGAATTTTGAATTTCACTAAACCATCTATTATTCGGTGTTGATGGAGTATATTTCGCTACTTCATTTCTGTTAATCGGAGAAGAATCAATCTGTCGATATTCATTGAGATTTCCATTTCCATCTTCATTCTTGTTTCTGCTTAGAAAACCAAAAATCACCGCAACTAGAACCAAAACTACATTAACAGAATCCCAGCTTTTCTTCACATTGGTTGGTTTAAATATAGAAACAGTCGAAGGAACTATAAAAACTAAGAAGAAAACCGCAGTTATCAGCAGAATAATGAGCAAGAGTCCGGCGTTAAAGAAGAGTGACGACACGCGGTGGCGGAGCCGCTCTGTACGGCGGAGATCGGTGCCGTTTTGTAGCCAAAATGGGGTCATGTCTTCCCCATCATCTGCCATTGTTTTAGGCTAAAAGGAGCTCTTTTGGTCACACTTGGTTTGGCTCTTTGCTTTGGGGTTGTTGTATTGCTTTGTTTAAGACTTTGGGTTAGGCACTTTTTTGTTGGATGGATAAAATAAAGAACTTTGTACTGTATATTTATAATATGAAATTTTATGGATTTTCAAGATATAAGATTACTTGTGGGGTTGGAAATGGAGCAGTTGTGGGGAATATTGAAAAGTCATTTTGATTAAATAACGAACTAAAAGTGTATATAATGATGCAATAGTTGGGATTTTTCCACATGCTTGGGTAAGAATGACAGCTTAGAATCAAATGTGAATACCGCGTACAGGGTAATTAAAGTATCTTTGAACCAATCATATGAATTTTGATAACGTTTAAGCATATATTTTGACGCTTGTTACGGACAGCATACAAATTGCACGTATACATTTGCCTAAGCAACAACTAGGAAAAAGGAACAAAAACAACAATGGCATGACATTGACATGAGTGCATAGTCAAGTCGGATTCAGAATTTGAACTTAATGAGTTCGATGTCAACTACAAATGATATGTTGAAGAATGACAAAAGTTTCACATTGATGGTTAATGAGATCGGTGAATTTCTTATAAGGATTGAACATTTTTTTTTTGTTTAAACTAGCTTTTGGGGTGTAAGTTAGGCCCGAGATCTAACTTTACATGAGAGACTTAGATTTAAATGTGAATTATAAGCTATATTAAGTGCGATGGTAATTTTTTTAGTAAATCTACCGAGGTTAGACGGAACATACTAGATTCAAATGAATATAGCCTCTATTCTACGTTAGCACCTTGTTTATAGCCTAATTGGATCCAGATATTGAAGTCATTTTCAAGCCCTTGAATCCTTCCTATAAAACAGCGGCGACACGCTGGACACAAACTGAGACTGATGGTAAGAGTTGACAACATCTTTGAGTCCGACTAATATCCATTTGCATGCTAAAAAAAAGTACTGATAATATTAACAAAATTTTATTTTCAAAATTTAAATTCGAGATTATGAATTAAAAGGAAAAAATCACCATACCATTTGTTGGTAAGAGTTTGATACTTGAAAGTTGAAACCTTGCTTCCAGGCCTAAGACAAGGAGCAAAGCATGCACCAGCTCAGCTACCGTATTTCAAGTGAAGAAAGAAGAAAAAAACAAGAACAACGTAGATATCGTGTGAAATTGACATCCCACGTCTTCATCAACTACGCTCCCATTTTGTGTCCAACCATCTCTATGATCAACCGTGGCTCGAGGCAGATTCAATATTTAATAAAATTTTAATATACACTCTTTTTGTCTGTGGTATCCCTTCTAAAATAATTTGCAATTGCACAAATATTCTCATTTTATCCTTACTAAAATAATTTTCAATTGCACAAATATATTTTAGATCACAAGTTTCAAAAGTCTTCCTTATTTTCTTAAATACCACATCAAATCAAACGATATCACATAAAATAAGACAGAAAGAATATAAAGTTTAGATCCGAATCAATCTGTCGATATTCATTGAGATTTCCATTTCCATCTTCATTCTTGTTTCTGCTTAGAAAACCAAAAATCACCGCAACTAGTATTCACAATCGAAGAACTAGATTGTTTTCTAATAACCATTGTAGCTCACAAGTCACATTAATTAGTCGAACAATAATCTCTCCATCCAATTTTACTTGACCTCTATTGACTTGACACATAGATTAAGAAATAGATAATTTTTACCAAATTATAAGAAAATGACTATAATTAATGATAAGGGTAAATTATGAATTAAGTGTAAAATTATATCTTGATTTCATAAAGCGGACAAGTATTGTTGAACATCTCAAAATAATATAAAAGTCAAGTAAAATTAGACGAAAGTTAAACCACGTAGCATCATAAATAATTGGCATCTTGACTATAGTACAATAATTCACGCCAAAACAAGCCTTTGGAAACTTCCAACAGAAGTCTACTACTGAAGTTTGACGATTTCAACAGCCTACAATTTGCTGTGTTATTTCCTCTTACCAATACTTCAAATTACATTAATTTTGAAAATATTTTTTAAACAATATTTCTTTCATAATATTAGCATGAGGAAAATTGAAATCTATGATATTTTTTAAATATCTGAATTTTAATTTTAAAATTATTAAAAATGTACCAGTTTATTGTTTGATAGCTTTATGTAAGTAAGTACCCATCCCTCCTCCTAATAATTATTTTTCTAAGGAAAAAGCTTATTTAAATAACATCTTTTACAATGGAAAACAAAAAATTATATTTATGGCCCACGGCCGACAGATTGAGTACATTACACAGGTCTTACTTGCTTGAAAACTTGATTAATTATACTAATTGATTGATTTGTTAATGACTTATCATCCTAATTAGCTACGAATTCCTTTTTTCTTTTTTTGTACACCACCATCCTAGAAAAACTTTATAGTATACGGATTTATAGAAAGTTTAATTGATTAAGTTTTTACGTGTCAATTTTGAAGAGCTACTTTCTTTGAAATGCCAAATTTTAAACAAGAAAAGCTTTATTTTATGGAAATGTGGTCGAGCATTTTATATGGGTTATAATCCAAAGTTTATTCTGTTTTTAATTTCTCTCTCTTGGTAATCATGACTGCTTGAATATTTTATTCTTGTGGGGTATTTGAAATATTCTTTATTTTATACTTATTATTATTTTTACCTCCTTTTAAATCTATCCAAGTCACCTAGGTACAACCATAGCTAGGAACAAATGACGCAGATAAATAAACAAAGTAAAATGCACACAACAAAAATACGTAGTGATAAAGAACAAGTAATCGAAAAGAAGTGCCTAATAAGGCAATCAGTACTTGATCAGGAACGAATCTAAAGTATTAGAGTTCTCGAAAATTCAATATTTTTTATTCTTATCTTTCTTTGGTCCAATTTGAATTCAAACACGGCCCACTTGTCTGCTGCTAAGTTTGAAAATACATTTGATTCTGAATGTCCGCATAGATCTCATGAAACCCACAAAGTGCATAACTGATCAAGATTTCAAATAACCAATATGGTTGTATAGCAGGGGAAAAATTGTAGGATCCAACACAAATCGTTAACATTTTTAAAGAGTCCAAGCAACGTAGCATACAACGGCCCCAAGTTGTGGCTTTGCTTTTATACCATACATTTTAAACGACAGAACATACCAAGAAATTGCACCTGTGATTTTTGCTACAACATGCTCAATTTACATAGCCATTTTCTGGCGCAACTCCAAAAATTTGGATAAACGTCATTTGTTAAACTGTTTTTTCTATAATACATTGCTAAAAATGCTATGCTCATACAAACCTTAAGCCCATAGGAAAAATGAATGGACTGAGTTATGTAATAATGAGATTTATACCCGTCGCCGTGTACAGATTTATACTAAAACCAAATGTGGGTGAACATGTCATCTCTAACTTTTGCTCTTGAACTTCCTGTGCGCTTTAAGGTCCACCACAATCACAGAAATGTTGTCTTTGCTACCTTTTTGAAGAGCCATCGATGAAAGATACTCTGCTGCTGCTTGTGCAGCAGGATCCACTCCCTGGCCCCTTTCCAGCAGAGGGTTAGTCCCATTCTTTTTGTGCCACAGCAGAATTCGTCGTCTAGCCACTTCACAAACTTCCTCATTTGTCATCACATCCCACAAACCGTCACTGCCTAAAACTAGGCATTCATCATCTCTAGCACGTGGTACAAACATAACTTCTGGTTCGGGTATAATCCATGGTTTCAAATATCTGTCGCCTGAGGATAACAGGATACACCGAATAAACAATAGAAAGAAACAGTAAAGTATGTAGTTTTAAACTTTCACTTCATCTATCCAAACTCTATTGGGAAATCAACACCATATCAGTACATGAATAATAGCAGCTCCAAAGAAATCGGATAACTTACAAAGGCAAGGCACTTAAGACAGACGATAAATAAGAGCTGAGACAAAGCACAACCAAGGTGTACCAGAAACTCACAGATAAAACAAGCAGATTGCATGCATCCTACGTCATATATGTTTAATCCCTCCATCCAGAAAAGAATAACCTTACTTTCCTGAATAGTTCTTTTTAAAAAAAACAAAAAAAAATGACCTTTATTTAAATGGAAATTTCCCTCCAACCGATGAACTAAACTAATATAACTATATGCTTCCACTTGTTATATGTTATTTCCTCTGAGACTATTAGCCAATATTCCTATGAATCATCGAACCTGAAGTAACTTTAGTGTGCAGAAAACCATCTTCTGTATTAGCAGTTGTCTTCTAAGTTGGGCAATAATAGCTTACTATCAGTACTAGCCACTCATCATCTGACGCACATACCCTACAGATCTCACAGATTCTCTTTTGATGGATAATAAAACCATGGATTCTCTATTAATTAACTTTGCATTTTACCAGAGAAGACAGGTATCAAGGAAATCCATTGCACAGAACACCAAATGGATCACGAAAGCAAACAGTTCTGCATGTTGTACAGAATATTTTGACAAAGTAGTTTTACAGAATATTCAACAGATGCAAGCTGAAAGGTTTTAGTACACCAACCAATAGATCTTGACATTGCAAGAACACCAAATACATGATGTCCATTCCACTATATGTGGCAATCCGCATTTGTTAAACTCTACGTAATGTAATATAAAGGAAAAATAAGGATTAAAATGTAGGGAAGCGTCCCTAAAATAAACACGATGAAGATCATGCAGAACCTTGAGGCTGCCCCATGAGAATCTATTAAATGATAGTCATGTAAAATTGAGAGCACCCACATATACAGTAATCTCTTCAACTGTTCACTGACAATGACTAAAAAGTCAAACTAGATATTACTTGCAAGACTATCGTGAGGATGTAGAAAGATAAGGGGCCTCTGCTTGGCATTCCTAGATGTTTATTGACCAATGACCAAGGAGAGTACTGAACTGTTGGTAATCAAGAAATGCCTATTTACATTGTTAGACGTTTCAGTGAGTTGTTCCCAGTGATTGCCTTATGAAATCCTGCTCGTTAGACGTCAGAATATGGAGGGAAAACAACACTAGACCTACACCTCAATCTCAGACCAAGTTGGGCTTGGTTGTATGAACTCTCACTATCATGTCTCTAATCTAAATCACTTCTCAATCCAATATTCTTTGATAAAACTGTCTTAATCCAATACAAAAAAATTCAAGTCTTCCGACACTTGAATTTCTATACATTTTCTATTAAGGACAATTACTTCACAAGACAAGACTAATGTGAGAGTATTAGCCAATATTCCTAGGAATCATTGAACCTGAAGTAACATGAAAGTGCAAAAACCATCTTCTATATTAGCAGTTGACTTAAGTTGACAATAATAGCTTAATATCAGTAGTAGTCACTCGTCATCTAATGTACGTCCCCTAAAGATCTCACAGGTTGTCTTTTGGTGGATAATAAAACCCTGAAGTTTCTATTACCGAACATATCCATTGCACAGCATATCAATAATAGATCATGAAAGCAAATAGTCCTGCATATTGTACAGAATATTTTGACAAAATAGTTGTACAGAATATTCAACAGATACAAGCTGAAAGGTTTTAGTACACCAACCAATAGATCTTGACATTGCAAGAACGCCAAATACACGATGTCCATTCCACTGAATGACCTTGCCACCGGATGCTTCAATTCTGGCATACTCGTCTTCTCTGTTTGGCTGGTAAGAGAATACAAGGTAAAAGAGTGAGATGGTAAAGCATCAACCACATTCCTGCCAAAATTAGACGCATGTATGTGAAAAAAAAAGAAAGAGAAGAAGAACAAAAAGAGAGACAAAAGGTTGATGCTAAAGTGTGTTTTACTTTGTGATCAATTGACAGTGCCACTGATTCTTTGCCACGATAAAGGACTGCTCTTGAATCCCCACAGTTAGCAACTATAATATGAGATGAACATATCACTGCTACAACCGCAGTGGACCCAACAGTTTCTGGGGCAATAGGCTCAGAGGTGCAGCTAGAGGTATTTATGTTGTCATCACAGAGATCCATGTTCACCTTTCCCCCAACTTCATCGTCAACCTTGAGAAAGCAATTAGTAAAGACCTGCTCCCACTGCAACTGCCGGGTATCCCTTGCACTTCCATCCACAAAATCATATTTGGAAAGTTTTAACTCCTCAACTAATGCTAGATGAACACGTTTACAGCAATAATTCGCAACCTGCACGACGAGTCAGTTATGATCAGCTAAGTTGTCATTGGGTTGGTGTTGATCAGGACTCAAATTGACTACAGAACAAACATCCAGGTAGTTAAATTTGAGAACTAAGTTACATTTATAGATTGCAAGTCCGAAATTCTTACAGCTTTTATCGTGGGACGAATAAATGGCGG
>DF357220.1:250287-288008 GCA_000787875.1 Solanum virginianum | reverse complement strand
GATTGCAAGTCCGAAATTCTTACAGCTGAAATCGTGGGACGAATAAATGGCGGGCGAAGTGCATACAAGGTAATCACAAGCTCCGGAATAAATAATCTATGCAAAATTGATTTACTTAATTGGCTAATTAATCAACAGAAAAGCATATAAGAATCATTATACCTGAGATCCTCCATGACCATCGTATACTCCGTAAAAATGAGATGTCAGGTGACTCAAACTTTGACTTAGTCCATCAATCACACGATCACCAATAAACATCTTGATAGGAATTTTCATAAAATTAGGAACAGCCACAACAGCATCCTCCATCTCGGGTCTCTTTCCACAGATAGATACAGAACCCCAGAGTGGCACACATTCCAATTCAAACACACTCTTGACACTTTCTTTGACAGGCTCCTTCTCACTGGGCAATGGAAGGGCCACTACAGCTGCCTTTAGTGTAGGGCCACTTGTAATTTCATCATCTGGGAGAGCAACTATGGTATTAGTGACCTTTCTATCAAAACTCCTTTCTTCTAAACTTATGACTTTGGCAACTATTTGTCCATTGTCAATACCCTCAATTTCAACGGCAATTGGCAAGCTTAACTGTAAGCTAGCATCCAGTGGCAACAACTCCTCACCATTAATTACACATGGATCTTCTCCAACAGATAAAACCTCGTCTTCATTGTTTCCCTGAATGATGCTATCACTAACAATCAGGCCATTTTCAGCTCCCAATACAGTCTGCGGCAGACTACATTTTACAGAGCTTTCTCCTAGTGTCAACAAGGGAACTCTACCAACCTCAACTTTCATACTGTTGCTATTTCCATCCCAACTGGTATTTGACTCAGCATGCAACAAAGATGCAGGATCTGAAAGTAAGCTAGCTGTGTCAGTCACTAATTTGAGCCTTGTGATTTCTACATGGTTCGAAATTGCAGGGTTATCACAGATAGAGCTGCTTAAGCTGAGTGTAACAGCAACAGCTGGAGATATCTCTTCCATTAATTCTTTCTAGTGAAAACAATATGCAAAAGCTATGAATGAATCTCTCCGAACTAGCGAGTCAACCGCGTTAGTCCATGCAGCACTACCAGCAACAAATTGCTCCAAGCTTTATGTTTCACAGAATAGGACTGCTTTAGAAGGGAAATTAACAAGTGTGGTAAAATAGCTAAATCGAATCCACAATGAAATGAGGTAGGAATCCACAAAAATGGGCAAGACAGCTAAATTATAAGCACAAGGAGAATGAGGTAGGAAGCCACAAAAATGGGAAGAGCTAAAAATTGAATGAGGCAAGAAGATCTCAGTCAACAGATCACTACAAGAAGTAAAGGGTACACTACCAACATCAAACAAAAGGTAGAACAAGCACCAGATAAGTGAGACAAACAAGGGTGTGAAGGAGATCTGCTGCTATAAACAGATCCAAACTTCTACAAAAGGCTGAGAAGACTTGGGGTCCTTTCTTGTACCTAAAACTACAATATCAAGCAATTATCTTTCTTCAAGAGAAGAAACAAGACTAAGAAGAGTAAATCCTATCTCCACTACCACCAACCCTTAAATACACAAGAAAATGGGGAAAAAGACAAAAAAACCAAACCCTTATCCATGAATTGAAGAAGGGAAAGCGAAAGAATCATGGAAAGGAACCTAGTAAGGAAGAAAAAGGGACAACTAATCAAGAATCACAAGAAAACCCTAAAAAGATACAACCTTTTTGCCACATGTAACTTGGGGTTTCATGGATCTGAGGCAACTCATGTCCACCTCTCAAAATATAGGTCATTTACTAAACATACCCTCCTACCTCCTCCAACCCAACTAAAAAAAATTGAATCTTTAAGCAACAAATCATTCAAGAACACACACAAACACCAAAAAAAAGTCCTATTTACAATAAATTCAGCTAAAACAGTGGAAAATTAAGCTTACCAACAAGAACCCTTCTCCCAAAACAGCTTCCAAACAATCCCTTTAATGTCCCCTTGTCAAGATTTTATTTTTTTTCTGTTTATGAGACACATGAGAGAGAGAGAAAAAGAATACAGCTGGGGATGTAGAAAAGATTTTACCTTAGGTGCACTGACTCCTTAAGAGGACACGTGTAGATTCAATTATCTAACTCCAATCAATGCAGCAGACAGACAAATGCTTTGAATTGTTTTGTGCTTACCCTTAATTACAAAAAACAAAAGGGAGTTCATGGACTTTCCATGAGGACCATTTTCAAGAAACACCACGTGTCCTTTCTTGGCAGGTCAGCCATTACCTAAATAATGTCTCCATTATTTTTTCTGTCAATTATCATGTGTTCCTTCTTTTCAAGGGGTTTACTACTCATGTACGTCTGTTTGTCTTTGCATTTTTCATTTCCCCTTTTATTGCTCAAAATATTAAGTAGGTATTTTGGGGTTATATATTGCTTTCAACTATGTTTCAAGTATTTATTACACTGGTATTTGACATTGCATTTACTCTTCTTTTTCTTTTTTTCAAAACAAAGATATTTTTGGATTACAATTTTTTTCATTTATTGTTCGAGCTCAAATTGAGGTTCGATTAAATTTAGATTCACTCGAAAAATTCTATATTCTCTCCGTGGAACAATAGTTGTCCATATTGATTTGGTATAATGATTTAAAAATATTAAATAATAAAGAATAATTTTACTAAATTACTCTTTAAATATAATAAATATAATATAATAAAAAAAATTATAATTAATAATAATTTTACCTTTTTGGAAAAAATTTATGAAAACTATATGTTCTAAGGACAACTTTGTGCAATTCGTCGTGCATGACATATAGACGCGATAAAAAATGTTTTGTCTATATGTACATTGATGGACCATGAATGGACTTGGAAAGTTTGAAATTTGGAATATTTGAAAATTATTTTAAACAATTTTTTTTTGTTAAACTAATTTTGTTTTTCTACTTTTAAACTTGAAATATAGAATTTGAAGTCTGAAAAGCATATTTTAAAAAAAATTCAAATTTTCACTCACATAACTTTTATTTTTCATATACAAGAATAGGTTCAATTTCCAAATATCTTTGAGCATTAGTGCTCTTTCTTCTTCTTTTTTTTTCCTAATTTCAACCAAGTCATTCCAAAACTCTTTGCTAAAAATCCCATATTATTACTTGGGACTAATATGATTTACTTAAAAAATCATGTGTTTGTAATATAACAACAATTAAATTTATGAAATGGGATTAAAGATAAATAAATTAAGATTGATCAATAATTTATTTTTTTTGAACAGCTACGTCACAAAAATAAGAATAAATTAAAGTATACGAATTACGTTAAGAACAAGAATAAGAAATCAAAGTAAATATGAAGTAGAGCAAAAAATGCTAAGAACCATTTTGAATTCAATCTTTATATTTTTAGAGCTCGAAATAAAATTATGTTTTATATGTGAAGACAAAATGTTTTCTTTCCCCATACAAGAGTATATTTAAAGAAATGTGATTGTTGTAGAGTAATACAAGTATCATGCCATTAGGTGTAATAATAATATGAATAAAGACGATATGAATATTAACAGAAAGATTAATTCTATATGTATCACCTAAAAAACTATTGTATAACCGATACTTAAGTACTCTCATTTACTTAAAATTTAACTTTGAACTTTAGGCTAATTGATCATATTGAAGATCATTACAAGCGCATCCCGATTAGATAATGGACAAGGATTAGATGGAGGAGGTTTATGAACCATTTGAAAAAATATCATTTTTAAATAATTTTTTAATTTTAATTTTTTATACGATAGGTTTAAGATTGAAAGATTAAATTATATTTTGCAAATCTTCAATGAAAAATATAAAATTTAAATTTTTTAATTTTTTTAAAAAATTCTGTATTAAGTTAAAATCAAATAAATAAATTAAATGGACAGAAGTGAAAATAAAACGAGTAAGAGACAAGTCATTGTGGTGAAGTCAAGACATATACGTAATCAACTTCATTTTCTTTTTAATAATTAAAAAATAAAAAGGACTTCATAATTGTCAATGTTCTGGATTTTTCTTTTCTATATAAAGAAAGGTTAACGTGTGGCTCTATAAGACTGGCCGAAGAAAAATAAAGGATAAACTTTGGGAAATAAAGAGAAATAACAAAAAGGTTACAAACATAACACGTCAAAGGTTACAATCAAAGAATTGATTATAGAAAGGGCAAAAAGAGGCTATTTTTTAAAGAATCCAATGGAAAATCGACAAGGAAGCAAAGAGTAGGTTTTGCTTTGCTTGGCTTAATAAAGAATGGATTTTGGACTAAAAATGGTAGGTCAATAACCAAGTTTGGTAGCATTTGTTAACAGATATTTGTATCGCGATTTAATTAACTTGAATTTACGCTAAAATTTTTATTTTAAAAATAATATATTTTTAATATTTAGCAATAATAATAATAATATATTCAGTAAAATCTCACGAGTGAAGTCTAGGAAGGGTAAATTATACGCAGACCTTGATACTATCTCACAGAGGTAAAGAGGTTCTTTCCAAAAACCCTCGTCTTAAAAATTCATAGGCAGAATAAACTAGATATGAAAAAAAAACGACTACTAACAAAAAACACATAATCATTTGTAAATATGATAAAATTACCCCAAGTTGAATAATGACAACACAAGATATAAAGACGTGACTAATCCTACTACCCTATTATATCCTAAGGTTAGACATCACACATCCCTATTAGCCTATTAAACATCACCCTATCTCTATTAGTTTATTAGTCTGCTGCTCTAATTCGCAATATTTTTAATATCGGACTTCAAAATTTTTAATTAAAAAAAGTAAATATTTTTTCACAATTTTGCTCATGTGACAATGATATTAAATTGTTTGTTTACATGTCCTTTCACCATTTGTCCACTTTTATAGATCAGGATTACCGCACTATTTGGTTGTTTGGTATCTTCATCAAATATAATATTTTTAAATATTTGATTACTTTTAGAGGGTGAAAAGTACAGGATTATTATTTTTTCTTAAAAAGGGTAATGTGATGGACCCTCGAAGACAAGAAAGTCATATTTTTTCTATTTATTTAAATTTCATCCAAATTTATTTCACACTAGACACGTATTAATTCTTTTTTTTATTTTATAATGTTAAATATGTCATGTAAATTTTTTTTAAAAATATTGTATTCTTTTTAAATTAAACTTAAAAAATATAGGACAAATAAATCGAAATCAAAGAAGTATTATTTCATCTTTATCTTCTACCTTCTTTTTCTTTTCTTTTTTCTACTGTTATTACATAATTGCCGAATGTCAGGATTGTCCTTTGCTTTTGCACGTCAGAAATGTTATTTTCGATTGATCCTAACATTTATAATACAAAATTTAACCAATATTTGGATATTAATTTCAATCTTAGTACTATTTTTTCAACACAATATCCAGTTTACAAATATGCTATTCAATCTTTAATAATAACTGTTTCTCAGAAATAGTTTTCACTCTCTAACCAAAAATTAGAGAACGTTTTCCACGAAAAAATAACTTTCACCATACTAAATACACCCTTCATCACTATATCTTGACTTCAGGTGCTAGCTTGTCAAGTATATCCTCCCTGCTGCACAAGTCTCATCAATTATGGCTGCTATATGGTACAGAGTTCAGAGTTCAGGATTCAGGATTTATTGACTTGGAATCCACGATTAAAGAGGAGCGTAATCATGAACGACCAAATATGCCACGTATCCAGCGCCTAAGCATATGGAGTCAGGTAAGCACATGTTAAGGCACAGTAGAATCAGAATCAATAAGGCTTAATTTAGTTTGAAATCTTAGATTCAGGATTACAAAAGTTTCAGGAAGTAGTGGAGCATTTAACAGAGCAAAAACATGTGACTACATCAATGTACTGCTACCAACGAAATGTTTTTCCACGATCCGTTTAGCTTACATTTCCTCCCTAAGTAGGTATTCAAGTCCGACATCTAACTTAATTTCGGTAAATGTTATTAGAACGAAGTAAATGACTTATCCACAAAAACTAATGACTATGAGGATGATCTCTACTTAGTTCATTAAAGAAATCGCGTTCCCTCATTTCATAGATGATAATACAGTCAGTCATAAATAAGTTAGGATCAAGGAAAAGGAATCAAGAGAGATACCGCTGCATGGTTATATTCTGAGACTGATTCGTAATTTCTTTGCAGTATGTGTTAATATCCACAATTGTGAAACCAGCACTTTGAAACAAGGTCGACGCATAAGCCTCGGAGAAGTAAAACGAACACTGAGACCACAATGACAAAGATTTTTTGATTAAAGTTGATATAAGAGTGGACATCACGTAAAACCCAACAAACCTGGGAAAATACTTACAGTTCCGTCTCCTCTGAAATAGAAGTTCTCACTAATCATCTGGTTTCTATCATGCAGTTTCACCTGAAAGATTCATAGTTGTAAATTCCATACCAAGTATCTAATAACACAGTTATTTCAACAATAGGAGAAGAAAAGCGAAGGATCGACATTCTTCGCCAATGGAAAGTAAGTAAATACTGAGTATGGCAGTATCTTTCTTTTCAAGTAAGGCAGTGAGCATGTATACTTTCTTAATAAGAGAATGTGTTTCTCCATTTTGTCTACTGAGCTATTGGAAGAACAGCGAAGAAATACCTAATCTTCAGCCTTCAACAATTTAAAAGATGAATAATTATACAAATCCATTTCCTCTCTTTCAGCTCCTGGGAAAAGAAACGTGTTTGTTTCTTAACAAGCGAGACCCCATTTCCCCCAACTGCAATTTCTTTCTGCTTCTAAACCTCACAGCAGAGTAGATCAGGTGTCTTGTTTTATGCATTTCATATGATCAACCAATTTCAAGTTAACCATGTCACTCTGGTTTGAGACAAGAAGAAGCTAAACATGGAGAACTCTCTCTCTTGCATCAGGTATATATGAAGATTCAAAGGCTGCACATACAGGACTATACCTGAGCAGAATCACCAACTGCATAATCTCGTAAAAGTATGTGACCGTTTGGCTGCAAAATGAGATTGCAGTAGCATGGCACACCCATTAAATTATCAAATAATACAAAAAGAAAAAGGAAAATGAGGTAAGCCACCTCCTTAGCTCATGTATTACCTTTAATACTTGTTTACAGTTCTCCAGAATTGAAGCCATCTTACATGGAGAAACTGCAGATAATGTAAAAATCTACTTAAAGAAGTTAGATGCTCATGTAGGCACATGTTTTTCCCAAATGAAGAAGATATGTATAATTAAAATGTTTTTAGGCGAAATTATATGCTTTAAGCACTTATACATATTCAGATTTGATAATTATTACTACTCCCTTTGCTTACCAAGGTTAAAACATCAACAGTAAAAGGCATGACATTAACACAGAGATCATCCTTTGTGGCATCACAGACAAAGACATTCATCTTTTCCGAACTGTAATTTGCATGCGACTGCATCATATATGATAAATAGCTTTAGGCGTTTACACGTGACTCAATCATATAGGATAAGTGCTTCAGGCCACAAGCACGCCATATAAAAAGCAAGGATTATACTCTTTGTCATATAGCAGAGAACAAATATATATAGTTCCTCAGACATATTACTTAAACTGCAAAGAAAGGACTTATTAAATGGCACTCACAAAGTCGAGGAATAAAAATTGATATAACGAGAGAGTCATCAAGAGAACAATGTCACGGAATCTCAAATGAGATCCTAAGCAGACTATCGTAAGTGCAATGCAGGTGAATATTATGAACTTCAATGCCAACAGATAAATTTAATAGAAGCTAAAAAAAGAAGAACAAAAACTGATATAGCAGCTAATCTAAGATTAAAAAGTCTGGGGTACTGACTGAGATCCTAACAAGATTACAGCTAATGCAACAGGCATGAAGTAGCTACAACACTTAAAATACTTGTACTGCTGGTAATGATTTTGAAAGTTGTAGATGAAAGATCCGAAGGATGTGAAAAGTTCCTCTCCACAAAAGAAAAACATTTAGATATGATCCCATGCTAAGCAACATAGAGTTCCATTGAGGACCTTCACTCCTTCAGCACTAACTTGTAATTCCATTTTTTGGATGATGAATCATGCCAAATCCAATTATTTGTCCTACGATTCGTATCATAAGGGAAAGACTCCTTGTTAAACAGTGACAGAGCAAATACCAACAAATTCCCAAATACTATAACTTGTAGCTAAAAGCCAGGGTAATACTGCGTATGCACCACCCTGCCCAGACTGACCTTTTGGGATTACACAATTGTTGTTGTATAATTTGTAGCTAAAAACTGATTCTCTAAGTATCTTTGCTCAACATCCACAGAATATTATGATTAAGTTACTCTTGATCGATGACAACATAACATAAGAACATTGACAAACCTTAACAAGGGTTACTGCTTTAGGTGAGAAATCACAGGCGTGAACATAGAGCTTCGGAAACGTAGCAATGAGAGGAAAAATCGTATTCCCCGCACCACAGCCCACCTGCCAATATCTATTCAGTTGAACTCTTCAGATATCTACTACATAGGATACATATACAGCAACAGTACTGAAATTACCTCTAAGACAACCTTTCCATTGGAAGATTCAAATTCATCATCAAAATATCTTCTCCAATCCTTCTCCAAGTAGTGTCGGTCCTTGAAAAACTGCCCAATGTGCAAATATACGCAACTGAATTCAACATTATAAAAGGGCAGCACGGAGCACTAACGCCATGTTTGGATGGTTGTTACCCATTGTATCTATTGCTTTGTTAGTTTAAATACAATGTTTGTTTTGACTTTCACTTAAATTCTATTATACTGTATCATTTAAATTCACTATTAGGTAACAACGAAAATAGTTGTAAATTCCATACCAAGTATCTAATAACACAGTTATTTCAACAATAGGAGAAGAAAAGCGAAGGATCGACATTCTTCGCCAATGGAAAGTAAGTAAATACTGAGTATGGCAGTATCTTTCTTTTCAAGTATTCATTTTGTTTTTATTTATCATTTAGCAATTACATTTCATTTTTTATCCTATATTTTCATAGTAGCTATACCCATACCCTACTTTCTTGCAGATATATCATTTAAATTATAGATATATGATATTATGTAACAAGTAAGAATGATATATTCAAACACCACATTTATTAAAATAATAAAGTATACAATACCCTACAGTACAATGTCATAGGTAATACAATATATTATAAGACAATATATAACAACCGTCCAAATAAAATGCAAAACTGCAACGCTGCACAGGAGTCCAGGGAAGGACCGGACTATAACGAGCTATTCTGTGCAGCCTTATCTTACAATATTTGTGCAAGAAGTTGGTTACCTAGACCCACAATCTCCCCCCATGACAACAACTTTACCTTCAAAAATATATGGCAAGATAAAGTGGATGATTTGAATTTGTTTTTAAACTCGTTTGGATAAGGCTTTTTACCTTGTTTTTGTGGAGCTTGTAGAACTTATCCCAGTACTGTTGAGACCTTCTGCTGTAATGATGGTTTCCACTGTGACTGTACAATGACGTCCGAAATCGAATAGTCAAATATCTCCCGCCGACACGCGGCGTTGAATTAACTGGCGACTTCGCCGGCGACGCCGTAACCGGAGGAGCACCGGCTGCATGCATTTTTTACGCCTCCCAAATCCTCCACGCTTTACGGTTGGTTGCTAGGAGATTTCGGATCAAGTAAGGCGAAACGACGACGTATACGGGAGACGGCAGTGGAAACTGCCACGTAGGACTGTGACAGCTGTCATTTTAACAGATACACATAAAATGGTCATCCAAGAATTTATGTTTTGGTCACAAGTTGAAAATTGTCAAATATCTTATTCGTCTAGTGAAGTTGATGATTTTTGCTTATTTAATTTATTATAATATGTCTTATTTTTTTAATTAGAAATTAAAAATATTTTTAAGATGAAAACTCAAATTATATATTTTATTTAATATCACATAATATGATAGTATTAACGGAACCTCCGTAATAAGTTTGAATTTAAACTTATCACTAAATTATATATTTTATTTAAAGTCACATAATATAATAGTATTGACGGAACTTCCACAATATATTTGAATTTAAATTTATCACCATATTTTTGTATTCATTTTTATATAAATTATAAGAGCATTATATTGCTTGTATTATAATGGTAAGATTGTCTAAGACACATTTTTGAAATGCAACACTTTCTTTAGCTTCTACTAATATAAAATATTTTATGTATCAAATTATTCTTTCTGAAGTAGTATAATATATAGTAATGCAAAACATTCATTAACGAGTTAATATACAGAAGTAAATACATTTAAAAAAAAAATCAAGAAGATATAACATATACTCAATGTACAAAAAAAATAACCTTAATTATGCCATATATATAACTGATAATCTCAGAGCAAAACTAAAGAACATCATTAAATAGAGATATCATGAAATGCCGCAAAATGGATTGAACTCAACCCGCAAAATTCTTTTAACTGTCCTCACTTTATCGTACACAACTTTAAATCCACACCATATAATTTTAAATTCATCTCGTATCTGCTCCGCGCTGCCCCTCTTCACCTCATTGCATCTCTATACTTAGACTTGATGTTAGAGGCCAAGATGCGAATATTCAATTGAACTATTCCTCCACTCTACGAGAATAGACTAGTCGCTAAATTAAACCGGTCAAAGTCCAAGTTTTATAAACCGGTTCACCTAACCCTTGAACTTATCACCGCCGACCTAAAACACTTGAACCGGCCCGATTTTATTAAAAACTCGCCGTACTTTACGCCGCCACATTTAATAATACAAGAAAAAAGGAACCTATTTTCCCCTCTTGGGTTCTCGGTGATCGCTATTTTCCCGAATAGCAAAAAACCCTAGCTCAAAACCCTAGAACAAACCAGGAAGGCTTGGCCATGGCGTATCAACACCAATCACCTAATCACACAGGAGATAACGACGACGGCAAGAATCGCCGGCTCTATAACCCTTACCAAGACCTTCAGGTTCCAATCCAAACACTTTACAAGCTTCCGACTTCACCGGAGTTCCTTTTTCAGGAAGAATCTCTTGCTCAGCGTAGATCATGGGGAGAAAATTTAACCTACTACACTGGCATCGGTTATCTCTCTGGTGCTGTTGTCGGCGCCGGTAAAGGATTTGCTGAGGGTGTGAAAGCTTCGGAACCAGGTGATACTATGAAGCTCAGGATCAATAGAATCCTGAATGGGTCAGGTCATACGGGCCGGAAGTTTGGAAATCGAGCTGGTGTTATCGGGTTGATTTATGCTGGGATGGAGAGCGGAATGGTGGCTATTAGGGATACGGATGATATCATCAACAGCGTGGTTGCAGGCTTGGGGACTGGTGCGTTCTACAGGGCGGCTTCGGGGCTGAGGTCGGCTGCCGTGGCTGGAGTTATTGGTGGCGTGGTTGTTGGCTTGGGGGTAACTGGAAAACAGGCGCTAAAACGATATGTTCCCGTTGAATTAACTGGCGACTTCGCCGGCGATGGATTTATGACCTCAATCTTGGTAGCTGTTATTTGTTTCAAAAATTTTGATAATACCTTGAGAAACTGTGTTCTCGTGCTTCCCAGTAATGTAACTTGGCATGAAAGTTGCATGCTTTCTAGATATATTTAACAATATTTTATTGAATATATATTCTGAAATTAGGTTTAGAAGAGATTTTCTCGTGAATAAAGCTGAAAAAACTGAATGTTGATATGATTGTTTCATTACTTATTTTATGTCGATGCTGTGTTGACAGATTTATATAGATGATAGAATGTGTTTTTCTCCATATCTAAAACTTTTTTCAAGTGCTACTGTATTGAAAGTGTGCTCGGTAGATACAATTTTTGATGGCAAGCTTCAGCCAATTGTTTTGGTGGTAGAAGAGTTTGTGTTTTCACTTTCTTATTCCGGATATGTTCTAGCATTTGGGGAATTAACTATGGGAAATTAATTGTGGTTCTCTTGAATAAACTCTGTTAGTTATTAATTGCATGTGTATGCATGTTAGTTGTGTAGTATATGTGGAAGGAATCGAGATACCAAGTAGCTGAATTTTCTCGATTGTTTTATGTGATTCTGGTTGTCTTGTTCCAGCTCTTCGTACTGCCATATGATGGTTGGGTAATTGCGCAAGGGCTTTGAGTTGCATGCCTTTGATTAGCGAAGGATGGGACTGTGAAATGATTCTGAGTTCACCCTTTCTGATGGCAGTTTTTATCAATAATTGTTATTATGTGTTTGATTCCATTTGCTAGTGCTGCTAAGATTCTGTTAGACTTAGCTATATACTAAATGGTAAGTATAAAAAAGATGAATGCTTTTGATTCTCTGTAATCTGGAGGAGCTGATTGGCATTTTGGGGAAAATAATACTATATCTTCTCGCTATACTAACTGCCACACTTCCCTATTTTAGATATATATTGTTGGTTGTCTTGTTTCCAGCCCTTTGTACTGCTACATGATGTTGGGCAATTGCACCAGGGCTTTGAGTTCCATGCCATTGACATGCAAAGGATGGGACTTTGAGATAGTTCTGAGTTTCACCCCTTCTGATGGCATGTTTTAATTAATGATTGTTGTTAAGACTGCTAAGGTTGTGTTAGACTTGTGTTAAGAAGAAGAATAGTTTTGTTTCTCTTTTTTGTGGAGGAGCTGATTGACATTTTGGAGTTTAAAAATACTATCTTTTCTTACGGTATACTGAGTTCCATATTTCCCTATCCTCTATACATTTTTGGTTGTCTCGTATCCAGCTCTTTGTACTGCCACATGATGTTTGGGTAATTGCGCAAGGGCTTTGAGTTCCATGCCATTAATATGTAAAGGATGGAACTTTGAAATGATACTGAGTTTCACCCCTTCTGATGGCAGTTTTTATCAATGATTGTTGGCAAGTGCCTGAATTTTATGTGTTAGTGCTGCAAGGTTGTGTTAGACTTAAATGATATCTGTATAAATTCTAATTGGTACTTGTAAATTAAGAAAAAGAGTAGTTTTGATTCTCTGTTTCATGGAGGAGCTGGTTGACATTTTGGAGGGATGAAATACCATCTTGCATTTCACTGTGCTTCCATCTTACCCTGTTGCCTATATGTTTTGGGTTCTCTTTGTACTGTCATATGATGTTTGGGTAATTGCGCAAGGGCTTTGAGTTCCATGGCTTCGATAAGCAAAGGATGGGACTATGAAATGATTCTTTGTTTTTGCCCCCTCTGATGACAGGTTTTATCAATGGTTATTGTTTTGTGTTTGAATTTCATGTGCTAGTGCTGCTAAGATTGTGTTAGACCGAGATATATACCAAAATAGGATAAAGACAGGAAGAATATGTTTGATACTGTTTTCTAGAAAGCTGATTGATATTTTGAAAAGAAAAAACCTGTCTTTCCTTTCACTATATTTACTTTCATTTGCCTGAATATTTTGGCCTCTTCTTTCCAGCTAGTGGGGGGCCTCCTGTTCCTTGGGTTTTTGTCTTTTGGTAGTTGAGGATTTTTAATTACAAAACCACACCAAGTAGTTGCAACTCTTAAGTTGCCCAAACACTTCCTCAGCCATGCTTTCTTTCCTCTCTTCTCAGAGTCCCCTCCTCTAAGTCACAGAAGTCCTCAAGTTGATCAGTGGTCACATCTGGTGATAAGGTTTCTGTGGTGATGTCATGTTCTCACAACCTTGGTTGTCGCCTTCTCTGGCTGTGACGGTTCCCCACAAAACTGTTCCTCTCCATGATATCACTATCCCATTCTTTATACAGCTCATTCAATCTCTCTCATGTAAAGGTCCCCCCAAAGTTCTAAAGGAAATGAGAGACGGTAATGATCTTTGGGTTGGAGTCCTTAGTCCACTGGCATTACCCTCTTAATTCTGTTGTGTAAGGCCACATGTTGAGTAGCATAATGTGGATCGCTAGAATCAGGCTCAACACAATGAAATACTGGGAGAAGAAACAAGCCCTTAATATTTTGCGACTAAGAGCAGAAGTAGTTCTATCTATGGAACGTATGTTACGTGATATGTCTATGTGATGTTCTCTTCGATTTTGAATCTGATTGATATTCGATTAAAAAAAGTGAGAGTTCTTTTTTTCTTGTACTTTTACATAATAATCCATGTTTTGGTTTTGTTCTAGAGTGGAGTGGAGCCATGAGATATGTATGCCTTTGTTTTCTTTCCAGTCGATTGTGAAGTTGAAGCAGAACGTAGCAATTTCACTTTAATTTGGTTCTTAGTGTCATATTTGGATTGTGTGTTAATGCTGATTAAGCTGGAGTAAGTTTTGGCTTACAACGCAATTTGCTTTGTTGGAAATATATTTACTTGCTTTCAGAAATCATTAAGAATTGACAGGTCTAACCAGAAAGTAGGTTGAAAGTTTGTACGATATGGAATTACAATTAAGTGGATACGTCATTTGATAATCTCAACCAAACACAATTCTACGAAAAAACATTGGTGACGTGAATGTTCCTTTTTCTCTCTTTAAATGGAATGGTTCAGTGTTTTACTATTACAACAACATACCTAATGGAATTTTACACAATATATCTGGTAGAGAGGTCTGGAGAAGGTAGAACGTACGCAAATTTTATCATTATTTTATAAAGGTAGAGAATTAAAAGTGTAAAAATTGTATAACATCTACCGAGCAAAAATTCAAATTTGCCCCTGAATTATGGCAAATGAATTACAGGGGTTATTGATCTGATGTTAAATCATATCTAAGACGAGAATAAACAGTATCCTTTTTTTTGTTTTTTTATTCTCTGGGAAACTGAAATTCGAAAAGAAATCGGCTACTGAAATTCGAAAAGAAATCGGCTCTTTTTCTTTCACGACCTGTTTATTGCCTTGCTTCTTTTTAGGCACTATTGACATACTAGGTAAAAAGACAAAACAGTTTACAGGCGCCCAGTATCTGTTATGGTTCAGAGCATCATCGACAAGTAGTAAAAAATTTTGAGTCAACAATGCTTGCTATTTCTTCATAACTAGAATCGATTAGTTTACACGTTCTAAAAAATATTTTAACTTACTGAGTACATGTCTCGAGTTGACTTTTACATGGGTACATGTTGGGAAAGCTATGATAATGGTACAAGTTGCAAAGAGCCATAACCATGCAAAGCTATGGATTCTGAACTACCTGGGGCTTACTCTGGCAAATGATGTGTGCGTCATTGCTTAACGCGGACTCTCACTTGTAAAAGCTTGCAATCATGCGTGCAGCAGCAGACTCCCTTGCTTCTCGCACAGTCTCACTGATGTCGCTTTTACTGGTAACTTTCGAATCTGCAGCTTTTACAGTGACCTTGGCAAGAAATCCACCTAAATAGGGGCAACCACTGACAATGATCAGCTCAACTTGGCAAGACATTTTGGAATTGGAGTGCTCAGTTAATTGAGCAGTTACTTTGGAAACTAAAATTAAGATTCATCTCAAGAGTAATAATACTTGTACCAAGCTCCTAGTGGTGGAATGTTGACAATATGAAAGAAAAACGCTTAAGCTAGGAGGTTTAACCAAATCTAAGACGAGCCTTCTAGTGGAGGGGCTATACCATTTGGCAATTGATAACTACATTGCCTGTAATACAGCCCCTTTATCGACTGAAAGATGGTCAAGGAGTAGTAGCTTCTCCCTATCGGAGCATCCCTCCCACTGTTTCCTACTTTTCCCAGGTGTATAGGGGTGTTAAGTCCAACATTGGTTGATGAAATGAATGGTGGTCTCCTTACAAGGTCATGAACAATCACCCCCTCATAAGCGCTTTTGAGGTTGAGTTAAGCTCAAGATTTATTTATCCATAAAATCAAACAAATACGAAAAAAGTTGGATGGAAAATGGTCAAAATTTTAGAATAGACTTTTTCTAGTCTAGATCTCATCAAATGTCCAATAACTTCCATCAATAGCACAATAGCATATATCCTCATTGATATAAAACATAGAACGGGAAAATTTAAGATCTTACCCTCAAGTGGAGAGACTCGATATGTTGGCAATACCCAGTTATTGCTGCAGCACAATTCATCCAGTTGCTGCAGATATAGAATTGAAGCATAAATGCAACGCATATTGCAATCATGCAGCAATTGAAGCATATATGCATGCATGTTAAAATTATGCAGCAAGTAAAAATTAGAACAAAGAAGAAAAGACACTAATACTTTAGGGCAAATAATTCACAACAGAATGTGAAATTACATCACACGACCTAAAATATTTCAACTACTAGCAAGGATATACAATTAACAAGAATGTGAAGTTCCTCGATAGACTGTAGGAAATGATTCATGGCAACTTGATTTACAGTGGTCAAAGCAAATATTCAGACGGGATCTCGCCAAGGTATTTCTTAATGACGTCTTTTGGGAAGATAACATCATTTTAATAGTTGTCTCCCATAGAACTTCTTATGGATGTTTTTGACTACGAACTCATGAATCATGCTAATTCCCATTATCATGCAACAGAAGGTTAAGGGGCTGACACATGCAAATGCATCTTCTTTTTTTTCTGGGGGTAGTAGAGGGGGGAATATGGGAGGGAATTACAGGGAGTGGAATGAACCCTCACCAACAAAGTGAGAATTTATGTAACCAACCTGCTGAGATACTAAAATTCTCCTAAATGCATCTTATCATCTGCCACACTGGTTGATTTTCTTTTAAGGAACTTGGACATAGCCAGACCTTGTCGAGTGAAGGTCAATTGAGAGAGTTCTATCCTTCGATAAGGAAAAGGGAATTGAGAAGTTCAATTTAAATCAGGAATAGGCAAGAGAAGAAGCTTAATAAGGATTTATACTTGGACATATTCAGAGCAAAAGACCCCAAATCAGATTTTAAAGATCTAATCCTCCAGGAAATAAAAGCATGGTTGCCTTCATGAGAATGTACCATGAAGGGTCAAAGTTTCAAAAATGACAATTCACAAAGTGATACTCTACCCTTACTAGAAGAGATGTCTCTTATTTAGACTGAGGGCATCCACCTATCTGCTTTTGTACCAAAAAGAATGTCACATTTCTATTATTAGAAACAACTTAACTTTAAAATTTCCTTTTTACCATTAATCAAATGATTTATATTCACACAAATGTCTACGGTTTGTTTTAGACCACAAATTTCAAAAGTCTTCCTATGTTTCCTAAACTTTGTGTCAAGTCAATAAAAAATTAGGACGGAGGGATAGTTGATCCCTGTTATGTATTTTCTTCCATTGTAGAAGGTACATATGATACTAAGCAAACATATTCTGATAACTTTGTCATTTGTGGAGTGAAAATATCACTTCTAAAGTATTTGTAGAAGAATCACATTTATCATTTGGGTTGTTGAGATGAGGGTTCCAGGAAACAGTCTCTCTACTTCTATGAGGTAGTAGTGAGGTTTGTGTATATTCTACCCTTCTCAGACCCCACTTGTGGGATTCCATTGGGTATGTTGTTGTTGTAATCACGTTCATCTTTTCATGTGTTTGTAGACAACTAATTTAACCAAACACTATATTCGTAAATAAACGTTAGACAAATATATTTCTTTTGGATGGCTTTTTGGCGTAGATGGATGTGAATATATATCAATTGACTTCCTCAGTGCCCTACATGTTTAGCAAAGGGACAGTTTCTTGCACTCTTAGTAACCTGCACATACATCAGTATTAAATTGGTGCTGTCCCTCATCAATAAAATCTTCATTAATCAAATATAGATAATTCCACTTGGCTTTCTCAATCTGCTGATCCTCTCAAGCTCATAGATACACTTCAATAAGCTACAGTCAAAAACTAGCACTGGATTGTGTCGGAGTGGTTGATTTGGAGGGGTTTATAGCCTTGGGGTAACCCTAGCCACATATGCATTGTTCATTTCATTTGGAAACCAAGACCCTAAATATAATTGGACCCAAGCATAAGGTTTGATCCTAGAATCTCTGACATGATTTGGCTTAAGAAAATGATAGAGGAACTAAGGAGACCTATGATCTACCAATGATTCTATACTGTGACCACAAAGCTTCCATAAGCACCTTACAATTCAGTTCAACATGATAGAACAAAACATGTTGAAGTGGATATACATTTCATCAAAACGAAGTTTGAAGAATGAAGTGTGTGTTTTGCCATTTTTGCCAATAGATATTTTTATTAAGAGGTATTATCTACATGCCAACTTGAGGAGTGCTGATCTGTATTATCTGATCATGATCACGTGAGATCTAATTGGGTCAAATAAGCATAGGAAGGTTTCAGGTTCTTACGATTAGATCATACTATCAGTCGCCTCTTGGGTCATGTAGAATTAAGGAATTTTGTTTCCTCTTTAATTGATTTTTTTCTCAAATAAATTGTATACTCTTCCGATGAATAATACAAACTATTCTGATACCAAAAATTACATTTACTGAAAATAATGCTTTCTTCATTCAAGTCATAAGCTCTTGTACTGACAGATGAACTAGTTTAGCAAACACAGCTTGCCCAAAATTTTGCATATGAAACAGTGAATTGATATCATGAAGTAACTAGTTGAAAGTTTTAACAAACCCATACGCTAACCCAAAATACAAAATTTTATACAAAGAATAAACAAATGCATGCAAGTCAAACTAAGTACTCTCTCTCTCTCTGAGTTCAATAAACCAAGCACGTCCAATATGTTCCCCAATAATGACTTCCGATGTACATTGAAGAAGATCTTAGAAAATATCAAACATGAAGAAAATTTCCAATCAACAGAGGACAAACAGAAGACATTTCAATGATTGGGAAATGAAAGAATAGCAGCCTTCCACAACAGAGTTTCATCTATTAATAGCTTATCTGGGGAAATAGATAAGATGGTATGGCAGAAGGATATCAAAGGGCTGTTCTTCTCTGTTTGTTCAGCATATAAGGACCTAAACTCATCGAATCTTCAGGAGGAAAGTTGGTCATGGAAGATGATTTGGAAAAGAAAGTGCCTTGTAAAGTTAAACTCTTTTACCCGACTTTAGGCAAAGGAAGCAGAATTGACACATGAGAACCTGAACAAAAGAAGTTTTTACCTATGCTCTAGATGCTTCTTATGTGGGGAGCAAGCTAAGACAATCAGCCATCTTTTTTTTTTTTTTACAATGCAAGTGGATAGATCAGCTATGGAAGATGTTCATCAACCTGAGAAAGATTAGGTAGGTGAATCCAAGGAGCATAAAAGGAGTTCTAAATTTCTGGAACGGTAATAGCGATGCACCAAAAAAGGAGCAGATATGGAAGATTGTCCTTAACATGTATTTCGTAGACAGTATGGAGAGAAAGAAATCAAAGATGTTTTGAGGACAAGCAGAGCAATTTGCAAAGGTTTAAGATGAATTGCTTAGCTCTTTATTACTTTTGGTGTAAACAGGAACTGTTAGTTCAAACAGAAGATGATTTTGATGTTTTAGACTATTTGCAGGAAAAGCAACAAATAGGTGATCTAGTTGTAAGTTGTAATCCTTTTGAAG
This sequence comes from Solanum virginianum, assembly GCA_000787875.1. Classification (NCBI taxonomy): domain Eukaryota; kingdom Viridiplantae; phylum Streptophyta; class Magnoliopsida; order Solanales; family Solanaceae; genus Solanum; species Solanum virginianum. Next base: position 268,448 of record DF357220.1, on the reverse strand, counting down.
GGGGACTATAAATTCTGATGAGTATACCTGTGGATATAGATTAACCATTACCATTCTCAAGAAGAAAAAAAACACAAGACAGAAAATAAGAAAAGCGAAAAAAATAATGTCAAGTGTCAAATTCGGATGCCTCATCTTACCTGACATTGGTTTTGTAATGTAAGAATAGCCTCAGACAATCTTTTTCCCTTGCTATATTGAACAGTACATTGGTCTTCTACCAGTTGATTGGTACCGTCCCCAGCTCCTTCGCCTTTTACACACATGTCGTTACAGCCATCTACGGGAGCTTCATTTTCACCTCCTGCATACATATAAAGAAAGATATCATGCCACAGTTCCCAGTCCAATTAATTTATATTGACGCTATTCAACTTAAAAGTCTCTCAAAGGCTGACATAAAGTATGATAATGGTTATCAAAACATAGAATATTAGCAACAAATAATGTCACCTATCATAAGAGAAGGTGCCACAACAGTTTCAGCCCATTCTTTTTCTCAAATTCCAATTAAACTGAACACAGAAATATCAGCTATACTTCTAATAAAAGATTTTCCTTTCATTATTTATCATTTCTTTAAATAATAAATGGGTCTCGATTTATCTCACAAAATTTGAAACATGCCAAAAAATGCAGCTTTTAGATCCATGTTGGATCTGTGTCTCTAAAAGGAACAGAGAAGGTGTTTGAATGAAGATAACTAGTTGAGGAACAATCAAATTTTCTTACCTCCTTGGAGAACATACTTCTACTGTCATCTATCTGACTCATGGCAGGAAAACAAGGGGGGAAAAAAACCCTTACCAAACTCCTAGGAACAATATGATCCTTGAAGAAGAGCAAACAGGAAAAGAAATAAGAGAGGGCAAGTTTCATGTCTGATTTAATCAAGTTGTTGATAGCAAGATAGGTAGCAATCCAGAATATATGAAAGCAAAAAGATACTTCCTTCATTTCAAAAAGAATGACCTATTTTCCTTTTTCGTCTGTTTCAACAAGAATGATCCATTTCTTCTTTTGGCAAAACTTTAATTTTAACTTTCCACGTGGCATATTTAAGTCTTCTTGTTCTCTTAAACTCCGTGCCAAGTCAAACTTGGTCATTTTATTTTTGAAACGGAGGGAGTAAAAGAAAAGAACTGATGATACATGAACCTTCAAATGGTATATATTACTTTGCATTCATTCTAACAGTCACACGTCAATCTACGTAAATGCCTTGAAGGCAACAAAAGAGCTTCTTGTCATAAGAATTAACTTCCAGGAAAGAATCTAATATTTATTGAATCAGACGAAATACGCTAGAAACGGATAAAAGATCGTACCATTTAATTCTTTCTGAATACTTTTATTACACAACGCAATCTCATCTTCCACAATGCGTAGCTGATAATGCTGAAAGTAAAATAGGAAGAAAGTGAATATCAAGATGGTAGTCAATGTCTCAAAATTTGATGGCACATTATAGCATAATCCAGAGTTTTCTACCATTTCTATCACCATATCGAGAAAACTAAAAATGTGGACCTCCTTAAGCCTTCACATAGATGGTCTTCCATGTCCAATGCCAAGCATGAACAGGAACACCAACACCCCCATCATACAAAGCACTCAGAAAAGGAAACAAATAAGAAACAGAAAAGTGGGAGTGAAACAGCTACCATCATGGTTTGTGAAATTGGCTTATTTCCAACAAAATACCTGGATCTTCCTGTAGGTGGAAACTTCAAAGCAGTAGAAGTCTGGAATAAAGTCATTGAGAAAAAATGAGAAAAGGTTGGCGACTTGGAAGATGGAATATCTTTCTATGGGAGGCAGATTGACATTAATCAACAGTGTTAGTTTATTTTGGCAGTATTACGTGTCAATGTTTCCAATGCCATCCAAGGTGCAGAAACAACTAGACGAAATCAGAAGGTTCTTCCTATAAAAAGGGAACAATGAAGGCCAAGAGATCCATCTAGTGAAGTGGAAAAATGTGATTATGCCAAAGCAACAGGGAGGATTGGGAATTCGAGAGTTAGGAAGCGCAACAAGAGTCTGCTACTGAGTGGAGAAGGTATGCTCAAAACCAGCAAGCACATGGAAGGAGATAGTGACTAACAAATATGGGAGTTAAGACTAACGGAACATAAAACAGAATAGAGCTCCTCATGGGAGTTGGACATTGGACGTACGATAACAACCTGAAAGATGAATTCATCAAGAAATGTCCTTCAGGATTGGAAATACAACACAGTAAAACTCTGGAAGGACAGGTGGCTCAACAATCAACCCCTCAGAAACCCCCGTCATAACCTCTACCACTTAACTTCTGATCCAGACTCTTCAGTTGCACAACACAGAAAAGATGAAATATGGATCCCCAACTTCAGGAGAGAACATACAGGAGTGGGAACTAAATGAGATTACTGATTTATTTAAAGGACTTGAAGGAGTTCCAATGTCTCTTCAATTCCCAGATAACTTAATATGTGGTCGCTCCGACAAAGGAATCTACACTATGAAGGAAGGATATTGTAGGATGCCGCACATCAAATGGAATGATAGATCAATGGCTTTGGAAACTAAGTTGGAAGACTAAAATCCCAACAAAAGTCAAATGCTTCTCATGGGCAACCCTCAAAGATGCTATCCTAACTCAGGACAACCAACTGGAGGAATTTTCAGTTGATTCCTCCAGTTGGTTAACAGACACCTCATGCATCATCACAACAGCCTTGAGTCAGTCAATCATTTGTTTCTACACTGTTCAGTGGCCACAGATCTATGGAACATGTTCCTTTGACTTTGTGGTATCGATTGGACATCCCCTAGAATGTCAAAGAAGCAATGTAAGGTGGGTGACAGTACCATCAAGAGACCTGCCAGATGATTCCAGCATGTACTTTTTGGTGCCTTTGGAAAGAAAGGGATCATGGATGTTTTGATGGCATCTTAACTACCAACAGTAGATTAAATTCATAATGCCTTTTGAAACTCCTTAGTTGGACCATCGTGAGGGCACAATGGTCTAGAGACCATTTTTTTGTTTCCTGGTTTAGTAGAGGAAGTTTTCGTACTCAGGAATTTAACCATGATTCTTTTGTGTACTAACTCTGCATCCCCTTGATGCCTTTTCAATACAACAGCTTACTTAATTATAAAGAAACGTGGGAGTGAAACAAGATCACCTGATTGATGTAAAGATGAAGGCAACTTCCTATCAAAGGAAACAAATAACTTCCAAAATAAAATCTACTAAATGAAGAAAACATTCTTGAAACGAGTAGGAAGTTCGTCAAAGAAAGTTGGGGAAAAATTATCAATAGGGAATAGGGTATAAGTCACTTGTCAGATCAACTAGTGCAAATTCTCTTTTAGGAGGTCCAGAAAATTAATACCCAAAGTTTCATTTGTAAATAAATTCTGATCCCACATCAATAGGATTTTTTCGAAAGTGAAATGAGCAGCCATATTGTTAATCATGGAATGAAAGATTGTCAACATGTAAACGAGAAATGACATGCACCTAGGAAGACATAGGAAGAGTAGCAATATCAGAAGCAGGTACCAGTTTCTCTCTTTTCCAGCGAAGAAGAGCCAAGGCAGACTGTGATATTGCATATTCCTTTGAAGCCAAAATGGATACTCCATCCTCAGAATGTTGGGAACCCAACTCAGACAGGCCTACAGCAGAGACTCCTTGGATAACTCTTTTTCTTTTCGCTTCAACAATCTTTTCATCATCGTAATGAGTATTCCACGACTTAATCATGGGTTGAGCCACGTTCCCCTGTCAACATACTTGAATATTGAATATTCACAACCATTTCCATCCATGCCCCAAAAATTTAGCTTATCATATATATTTTGTCATCCATAAAATTGACTCTGAAAGCATTGATGTGATAACAAAAACTTGCACGTAATTTCAAAGTTATTACTCAGAAATTATTAGTTCCTCCATTTCCATTTGTATGTCTATTTTTAACTTGGCACGGAGTTTAAAAAAGTAAAGAGCACGATTGAATCTTGTAATTTAAACTAAATATACGTAGAATGTACCAAAATAGCCTTTAATCTTGTACTCTTAAGCATGTCATGTGGAGAGTTAGAAATAAAGAATTGCCAAAAAGGGAAAGAGACATTCTTTTTTAAACGGACTAAAAACGAAAATAAGACAAACAAATTGAAACATAGGGAGTATTTCTTTTCCTTATCAAAAAAAAAAAAAGTTATTACTCAGAAATTTGCATATAGACAAATCTTTTCATTTTAAGGTTGATACAGTATGTCCCATCCCAAATTAGTCATCCACACATACACTTGATAAGAGGACCACCAAGCCAATTGGATAAACAAGTCATTTATCACCATGTTTCATTGAAAAAGCTCATGATTCCAGCTGATTGCTGTACATCCCTTTGGAATTCCTTATAGTGTAGTGACTGTAGAGTTAGTTTTCACCTGATTTACTTCTTTCTCACAGGAGCTACCTCCAATGTGTACATCATATGCATCACCAGCTATCATTTCTACATTTAGATCTTGCAAGCCATTTGATAACCGCTCCCTGTGATGAGAATTCATTGTGGCAACAAAAAAGGAAATATGCTTAATATCCTCCTCTCAATTATTAGAAAGAACAAAAACTATCTTAAAAATGAGCTTAAGGCATAACACCCATTGTACTTAAAAGTATTTCATGGTATTTAACCATTTTAGGGGCGTAAAACCCATACTTTCAGGAATTCATTGTACCATTTTTTCAATGGTTTAAATGAGCTTGGAAAGGGATTGAGATTGTAAAACCCATTTTTCACCCATCACGTTGCTATTTGTTATGGATATTATCAATATTTGACCCATTTTAAACAAGTATCTAGCCCATTTTAAATTGGGTGGGTTGGATGGATACTTGATCTTTTATCTGCTTTGCCAGTACAACTCTAGACATACTTGAGGCGACAAGGATGACAAATTGTAAGCATATTACTACTCTTACAGATCCAAGTGTCAAGCTTCTACCATGTCTAGACTCTCTAAGCGAAGCTCATTGGATACAACTGTATCCTTCTTCATAGTATGAGGATAGAGGAAATCTTCTTGGGAGCACAGATGTTGATCAGACATGGGCTTTCCTAATAGACGCTCTATCTCTCTATCTTTGGATGTCATCTTCTAATTGTAAGCAATTTACTATCCTAAAAGAGCAAGAAACAAAGTGAGGTTGCGAGACCAGTGTTGAAGTTAAATATCAAGCCATGACAGTAGCAACTTGTGAGCTCATATGGATCAAACTACAAAATAATTGAAGTTTGGAGAAACCATTCTGACGGAGCTTATTTGTGATAATCAAGCTGCACCATATCATTTCAAATCTAGTATTCAACTATTCATGAGAGGAATAAGCATAAAGAGGTTGATTGCCATGTTAGTACCCCAAGGATGTGACCCAGTGGTCCATGAAGCAGGTTGAGAACTATGAGGTCTTAGGTTCAAATTCCAGCAGAGTCAAAATCGCAAGGTGATTTCTCATCATCTATCCAAGCCTCAGTGGACCGAGTAACCTAGTACATGTGTTGGTGGAAGGTGACATGTATCCCATGGAATTAGCTGAGGTGCGTGCAAGTTGGTCGGACACCATAGTTATCAACAACAACAACATACCCAGTGAAATCCCACAAGTGGGGTCTGGGGAGGGTAGAATGTACGCAGACTTTACCACTACCGAAGTAGAGAGGTTGTTTCCTGGGGGGACACCATAGTTATCAAAAAAAAAAAAAACACTCCTAGAAGATATTGTCATGAGATTTGTAAAGTTCAATGACCAACTTACAAACATATTTACCAAATCTCTAGCAAGTTCTCAAGTTAGTTATACAACAAGTTCTCCATAAACAATGTGAGTGCACCGACTTGAAGGACATGGTTGGATATCCTTGTATCAACATAGTGTCTGAAACAGACCTCAGCAGAGAAAACTCATTGTAATACATCTACATTACTTCAAAAGCATAAAGGATCTTAGAAATGTTGATTGAACTTTTTATCCTTCATTAAAGGACTCTGCAATAGACAAAACTGTCACTTATTATTATTCTCAAATAATTGTCATTTAGTTATCCTAATATTAGGACTATATGAGAAAGTGCTTCAAAAAATTTGGATAAGACGCAAGGAATAAAAACACGAAAATTGAAATACTCTAAATCTTTACTTAGGCAAAGTCTTAATAAACATTTACTATGTGATACCAATTTAGGTGCAAACATTATAACACATTTTGGTTGTATTATAATTTCCTATATGCAAATAGATTCTGAAATAAATACTTAGTTGAAAACTATCATGCTGTCCACCACATTTAGATGGTTCCTTAGTTGTTAGTGTGATAGAGAATTGGTGAGTTATCATGTTCCTCTTTAAGCACATCTTTTATCTTAAAAATTTTACGTTATTTTTTTTAAGTTTTGTACTTAATAAGATAACCTATGCACAACAAATTTATTCTTTTTATGCACATTATTCTTAATTAATGCAATACACACGTGCAAAGCACGTATACTTAACTAGTGTATATACACAAATAGAACTACAAGATGTAAAAACCATGCATTCCCATAGGCTTTCTCCCGTGTTTGATTTCTCACAGTTTTCCTATCGATAGGAGACCTCAACTTATAGGTTTTATGAAAGACTTAAATATATAGCTGCAAGGAACAATTAGAACTCCGAGTTACTAATCATCGTCAAATTAATTTATAACACAAAATAATCACTAAAACTAAAGCATGAGCTGTAAATATTTAAGTCAAAAACCAAGATAGAAATATTCTCAAGATTGTGAAATACCCTCTGAGAAAGAGAAATCATAGGATAGTTTCTATCAGAAGGAAAACAGGTAAGCTCCATCTTGGAGCATATTAAATTGAGAAGTAAAAAAGCATTTTCGCTACAGAGACTAAAGGGCAATGTCTGATTAAACATTTTGCTATAAACAAAAGGGCAAAAAATTAACAAAAAGTAATCAGATGCAACTTCTACCTGGAATGCCAATTCGACAAAATCTCTTTGTAGGGAAGCAAGTGAAAATACTCAACAACTTGAGCAACCGACCATTCACTAGGATTTTTCGTGATTAAAGGACCCTGCAAGCTACTCCAGAAGCAGATTCAGGGGAAAATCAGTGATCTGTCAACATTGGAGCAATATTTATAGTACTGAAAATAAAATTAAAGCTATATTCTTTTATACAATGCGAAATTTAGCTTTTCTAACAGATTATGAAATTATAAGGAGAGATCAATTCCTTACAAATTTCACTAATTACAAAGCAGAATTTGATCCTTCATCCATGATATGCACTTACTTATCAGGCTAAGTAAGCACATTAATAGCTCAATATAAAGAAATTACATTCATACATGAGAAAAATGATGTGATGGATACTATTGTAGAGTTCCAAGATAAAGGTGAATTAAAAAAAATGAATGTCTCGTATATTATCATCATCCCTAAATGGGAGGGGGTTGCAAGCATGAAGGATTACAGACCCATTAGTCCCGTGGGAAGCATATATAAGATTATTTCTAAGGTGCTTTCCATTAGACTTAAGAAGGTGCTGGAGTAGATTGTTTCTAATTAGCAAAATGCTTTTGTGGAGGGAAGACATATTTTGGATACCGTGTTGGTGGCGAACGAAGTAGGGCCCATTTGGGGGTAGAGCTCCCAACAGGATTTTTTCCATTCCCAGGGCTCGAACCCGAGACCTCTAGTTAAGGGTGAAGCAGTCCTACCACTGCATCACAACCCATGTTGGTGATGTTTACTCTAATTATAGAAGCTCCAAGCAAGATGATCAATAGAGTTGTTTTGGTGGGTTATTTTAAGGTTTTAATGTTGCAGTGGGGGTATAGGGTGTATCTGTGTGTCACTAGTAGTTGATGGATGATACCATGGTTTTTGTGATGCTATTGAGACCCAACTGGATTATTTAGGACAAGTTCTCACTTGATTTCAGATAGTGTCTTGTCCAAAAATTAATTTGAGGAAGTATGAGATTATTCTTGTAGGGGAGGTGAATGAGATAGGATCGCGTGCTCGAGTATTGAATTGTAGAGTTAGGAACTCTTACATATACCTTGGAGTATCGTAAGGCGCTTCATACAAGGATCATGAAATATGAAATCCGATTCTTCAAAGGGTCGAAAAGAGACTAGAGGGAAGGTAGAACAGATATTTGTCCAAAAGGCGGAAGGAAGTACTTAGCAAGAGCACATTACTGAGCATCCCCACTTACTACATATCTTTGTTTCAGGCTCCAACTATGGTCTCTAAAAAGTTAGTAAAGATTCAGATGAGTTTTGGGGGATGCAATGGATGAGGGAAGAAAACTTCAATAGATGCAGAGAGACTGTCACATCTCCTAAAAAATGGGGAGGACTTGGAATTAAAGATTTAGAAGTTTTCAATAAAGCTTTATTGGGCAAATATTTATGGAGGTTCAGAGTGGAGGTACAAGCTTTGTGGAGGGGGTGATAGCTGATATATATGGGATCACGAAACGGGTTTGGAAAACTAGAGACGCCATTGCCTTTTGGGTGTGGTATATGGAAGAATATAAGAAGGATGGGTATATTTTGTGGAAAGTACCTCATTCAAGGGTGGAGAGGAGAGGAAAGCTTATTTTTGGGGACATAGTTAGTGTGCGAATATTTTACTGAAAGATGAATTTCAGAGTCTGTACAGAATATCTTGTCAAAGAGATGCTACAATTCAACAAATTAGAGGGACCAGATGGAGACTTTTGGAACTCTTGATTTCGAAAGAATTTTCAAGATTAGCTAATGAATTAATTTCAAAGTAATTCAATGATTGTTAGCCTTATTGCATTGGCAAGTCAATCCGATGGATAATCTTGATGTTTGGTGGTGGGGCTCGGGAAACAATAGAGCATGCAACATGAAGTACTTTTATGAGAAACTATTATCTAGGGAAGAGGTTGAATTCCTCCATAATAAAATATGGGTTCCAAGGGTGCCGAGGAAAGACTGTCTTGATAGCGAGAATCCTAGAAAGCAGAAAGTTGTCTGCCTAAGCTGGTGTTACATGTGTGAGGAGGCGGGTCAAGACGTGGATCATATTTTACTTCATTGCGGCTAACCATGAAACTATGGTGGGATATGCCTTAGGTTGTTTGGCACTCTGGGGGCAATGTTAAAAACGATGATGATTTAATCTTCAGTGAAAAGAGATGCAAAAGGAGGAGGAGATGAAGGGCTCAAAGCTTGTTTGGATTAGCTTTTAGCTTTTGACTTATAAGCCAAAAGTTATAAGTTTTGGCTTATTTCATTTTCGCTTAAAACCAAGTGTCTATAAGCATTTTTTAATTTACCCAAACACTTCAAAAGTGCTTAAAGCTACTTTGGCTTAAAAGCACTTAAAATAAGCCAATCCAAACAGGCTCTTAGAATGTGGCTCCACTTGCATTAATATGGTGGTGTGAAGAGAGAGAAATAGGAGAGCTTTTGAAAGTGTAGGGTCGAGCTTCTTTCAGTTGAGGAGTAGTCTCCATTCCTTTATTTTCTTTTGGTGTATATAAGAAATCCGTGTTGTGTAGACAATCCAATGGAGTTTGTAGAGAATCATATTCTATAGATCCTTTACCTTTTGGTATATCATTTGTACACGCCTAGTTTGGCTATGATTATAAATGAAGATACTTTTACTTGATGAAAAAAAAATGCAAAATTGAATCTCCTACTAGCAAAATAAAATTTTCTAGATTATGCATCAACATTGGTAACAAGACTCACATTTGACAAGCGGTTTACTTTTGTTTTGTGTATATAATTTCCTGAAGCATGGACTTGAATATGTAGAGAAATGAACCAACCTTTCAATGACGTCACAAATAGGAATCACAAAATCTTCATTTACCAACTTAGTGGATTCTACAAGATATAATCGCGCAAATGCTTTTTCTTTATCTAAGGAATATACAAGGTGGCTCTCTAGGACAGCCAGATCACTTCTGTTGATGCCTGTTTCAAACGCAAAAATTACATGACATTTAGTCATTCTACAAATATTACAGCATATAAACTGAAGTAATATGGTAATATTTTCAACATTGCATATAAAGCTGACTTTGGGTTAGCGAAAAATATGAGGTTGCTTAAAGGATAGAATATTAATCAGTATACTAGTAGCAGAGTTAATTTACTTCAAAGAGATCAAAAGGCTGATGACAGTGACTAATCATGGCTGATTCTAGTGGAATAAAAATAATTACAGATCAATTCAGCTAGCCATAGGAAAAAAAAATCAAACCAAACTTAGGAGTACTTTTCAAACAAACAAAATAAATGTAAGGCAAAAGCTTCCTAGAACTCAGAGATAGTGACCCATGGGGGGCAGTGACAGATCTAAAACACACAACCAATGGGTTCATGGCAACCCATTACCTTTTGCCCAGACCCCTATATATATTAAGAAATCCATCAATATCAAAAAGAAAAAGGATTGTGAATAAGTTATTGGTGTATATTAACTTGAGGTCTTTGAGGTGGCAGAGCCGGAATTTCACTAAGCTCCAAAATGCAAAACGTGAACACACGAAGAAGTCGAGGAGATTCAACATCTCCTGCATATACATAAAAAAAATAATTTGACCTTTAGTGCTAGTGGAACATTTCTTTTTTATAACATTGACCTGATACATTGGAGCAACATGGACAATGAGGATTCATATAACCACCTCAACTTCCTTAGGATTATGTAGTTATTATAGTTAAAAGGAAAAAAAATGAAGTTATTGTAGCCTTGTTTGGCAGGTGCATGAAACATCTTCTCACCACATGAACCAAAATTGACATCACTTGAAATAGGTACTACAAACAAACCACAAGAACCAATTGCTTAGTACTGATAGGCAGCACAAACCAACCACAAGAACTGTTTCCATAGTATTGATAGAATAAACAAGAACCACAGAAAAGATCAGTTCCAACCCAAACCGGTGGCAAGGAGAAAAATCACTTCCTAATGCAATTTTTGAGAACTTAAACTCTAGAATTTTGATTTCTCATTAAACATATACCTGTTGCTTCAGTGGCAGCGGAAAGGGCAAACTCTTGGAGCCATGATTCATCAGCATGCTGAAGACCAGTTGAAAATATATTAGCTCTTTTCTTGTTCTTTATGCACTTTGAATCGGGAAGATCACTTGAAGAGACATCAAGATGTTTTTCAATAATGGACCGAACTGCACAGGTCATAGAACTATGCATGAGAAAGCAATTCTTCCTCCTTGAGTCAACTAAGAATACAGAGACTTTGGAAGTAGGCCATTTCTGTGAGACCGGAACAGCTTCTGCAGCATCCAGCGTTGAAGATACATCACATGCCCTCATAATTGCCTTTTCAGTGAGTGAAAGTTGGCTTTCCAAATTGTCCACTTCTGTGTAATCTGATAGGTGCATTAATTTCATATATGTCATCAAACTTGGTTTCAGAACTACAGCCAATTGGCAAAATGATGCAAAATTAAGAAACTCCATTTCATGATCTTGATGTTGCTTCCTGTAGTAGTAGTTGTAGAGCAACACAACAGCATCCACCTATCAACATCAGCAGTCAGTAGAAGAATCAATTAAGTAGCACATAACAAACATACCATAGCGCTTGGATGAAGGTTCCCCGCTAACCAAAAAATAGGCAACCTTCATTATTCAACCTCCATACCAAGCTTGAGTATGCTAGCTCACTAATCAATCTACATTCAGTCATAATGCAGCTCACCTCCACTAGAATCAGTTCTATAGTACTATTCGGGTTGTATCTTCTTACTCTTCAATTTTCACTATACATGTTACTTCATTTTCCCTGTTTATACTGGAATCATTGTCCTTTCAAAACCTTCTATCGAACCAAATTGTCGAAAACTTTAGACGGTCCATACGCATTCAAGTAAAGCATAGAAACCTCAAACCTCACACGGCGTTCTAATTGAGAACTCTTTTAATTTTACTCAGTGCCTTATCGGAAAAAGGGAATTCAATTGAAAAACAGAAGATAAAATTGTATAAACCAAAAGAAAACATATCAAAACGAATGAACAGTGGTTATGAGGCTATGAGTACCTGTTTTGCCATGGATTTTTGCTGATCAAGCGTCGGAACTTCCTTTGATTTGCAAGAAGCACGACCTAGCAAGGGCTCCACCATGGCTTCCAGCAAAGCCTGAACAACTTCTTCCGTTGGACACACCTCCATTTTTCCAGTCATCTGGTGCAAAACGGCAGTGACTGGAGAAGTGAATTTCAATCACAAATGCAAAGGGCATGCAGGAAGCATGGGTTTTAACGCCTCAAATATTTGGGGGGAAATTGGGTTTTCCCTTTTTAGGGGTGTTACGATTTTGATCATGGTGTTTTAGAAAAAAGATCCAAAATATTCTAAATTATGTGAAATGGAGCGAATATATTCTTTTGTTACATTTTGATTTAAAAAATATTTTTAAATTAATTTTTTTTTGCTTAAAAGTATCTCTCTATTTAATCAAAATAAAAAAAAATTAAAAATATTCTTGAGCTATTTATCCTTTTATTTAAATTTTAATTCAAAAGTATCCCTCACTTAATACTTCCAAATTTTGTTATTGTTCCTGATCTTAAATTAAAGTAATGCTATCAATTTTCTCTCGAAAAAGTGCATATCGACGGCGATGTAGGGATTCATACCAATGGTATTTGAAATTTTCAATTTGATAATTACAATTTTTTAATAATATTATATTATTTTCTCTGTCTCATTTTATGTGACACTTCTTTTTTTGGTCCGTCTCAAAAAAAACATCACCTTACTCTAATTGGAAACAATTTAGTTTTAAAATTTCTCTTTTATCTTCAATTAAATGAATCTCAATCACACAATTTCTCATAATGATTTTAGGTCTTACTTTTTTTCTTAAATATCATGCTAAGTCAAAGAGTGTCACATAAAATAGGACGAATGGAGTATTATCTTACCATATTGTTCAGTATAATTCAATATTTTAAAACTTAATTTCATTAAAATGTGATACGATTTGACGATAAGCATGATTTGTTCAATTTCAACTTACATATAGTATAGACCAGTGGATTTCGACTTTTCAAAAGCATCTCGATTACAATATATTAACAATTTACCTAACAACAACGACATAACACGACATAATTCTACAAAAAAAAATAGTTTATAGGCAAACTTTAACCCTATTTTAAAGGTAGACAGATAGTTTTGAATAGATCCTTGAGTCAAGGAAAAATAATTCAAAACTGAAAATAACTTAGGTGAAAGCACTATGCCGCAAAAAATTATTTTATCCGTTGCAATTTGATTGGTTGAATGACGGAGCCAAAAATCATGTTAGGACAGTGGGAGGACACTCAGCGTATTTCCTATAGAGATGGGACTTCACCAAAGATTTGTGTTAAGCCTTTTTTTCTTTACCTCGATGATGGATGAGTTAACACGATTTATTCGAGAGGAGGTTCTTTGGTGTATGCTATTTGTGAATCACACAGTACTAATTAATGAGATTCGGGATAAAGTTAATAATATATTGTAGGTTTGGAGATACACTTTGTAATCCAAAGAGTTCAAATTGAGTAGGACTAAAATATAATATTTAAAGTACAAATTCAATGTTGTAAGGGATGAAACAGAAATCGAAGTGAAACTTGCCACTTAATCTATTCCCAAGAGAGAAAGATTTAAATATCTTGGATTCATCATCCAGGGTAGTGGTGATATTGATGATGATATCATACATCATATTGAGACGACATAGATGAACTGAAGGCTTGCCTTTGGAGTATTGTGTGACAAGAAAATACTACCTAAACTTAAAGGTAAGTTTTACAAAATAGTGGTTAGACCGTCATTGTTTTATAGGGTGGAATGCTGGTCAGTCAAAACTCACATATCCAAATGGTGCGGGGATGAGGATGTTGAGATGGATTTGTGAACATATTAGGGGGTGATAAGAATGGGAGTGGAATACTCGAGAGAAGTTAGAGGTGGCCTGAGTTACACCAAAAAAATATTGAGAAGTAGGATTAGTCGATCTTCCGAAAACAACCTATCTTGAGGTTGAGTGTGATTTTTTTTTAGTTTTCCACCAAAGATGAAGATCGAACCCTCAAGCTTTTGCTTGGGTGAGGTGCTGAACCATCACACCAATTCTTGTGATTTGGTGTTGTTTGGAAACTTTGATTTAAAGTTGAGGGGAGAATTTTGATTTTTAAAATAAAATTGAAGGAAGGAAATAATTTTCACCCATCAATTATCAATTACCACTACTCACATGAAGAATATTTTAATCTCTAAATTATACGAATCATCACCAATACTTCTTTTCATTTAAAATTCATATCAGACAACATTATATTAGTTAGACATATATTAAGAAATAGAATTAAAAACAAGATGAAAAGGGACCTTATTATAAACGAAATTTGTCCTCTGGGCGGGAGGAGCATTATAAGTAGGATATAATCTGTTTGTTCGGCAAAAATCTCACATTATTAACAAAATCTCGCTTCAACACTATTTGATCCCCCTCTGCGTTTTTCCTTGAATTCTTCTGGTACGTATAGAGAGAAAGAGAAGGAGATTGAGCGTTTGAGAGATGGGGAATCCGAAAGTGAAGTGGACGTCGGAGGAGGAAGATGCCCTAAAAGCCGGTGTGGCCAAGCACGGTACCGGAAGGTGGAAGAATATCCTCAGGGATCCTGAATTTGCTCCTGTTTTGATCAATCGCTCTAACATCGACCTCAAGGTTCGTACCTCAGACGTTTCCTTGTTTTCATTTTTTGCCTATATCATCTTTACGTGTTAGATAAAATGATCCAACATTGGAAGATACGGAGATCCAGGATTAGGGGATAAGGTTAGCAGGTAGTCGAGCTTTGTCTAAATTCCTTATAACTATTATTATCATTACTCTATTACCTGTTTGTTCTTCAATTTCAGCAGTACCTGTTGTTTCCCTTGCTTCAATTGTCGCTATTTGTTCTCTTTTAATTTGTTTTCAACATGCTTAATTACTACTCTATTTGCTTTACATACATGATTTTTGATATGTTTTACTCCAGCCGAGGGTCTATAGGAAACACCCTATCTACCTTTATCGGATAGGGATAAGATTGTGTACACATTACCCTTTGCAGACCTCACTTGTGAGAATTTATTGGGTATATTATTGTTGTTATCTTCCTGCGTGTTTTTTTGTTCTCTTTATTCCTGCTTGTCTTCCGGAACCAGCCTCTCTATCTATGAGGTACTGGTAAGGTGGTTGTTATTGTGGGATTTCACAGGGTATGTTGTTGTTGTTTTTATCTCATGGATTTGAACTCCATGGGTTCATCATTTGTTAACATTGAACCTATTAAAAATTTAAAATTACAGGTTTACACGTACTAATTATTGCAGTGTTAGTGATTTTACACATGGACTTAGACCCCAGCAATGAAATACTGTCTAGACGAACCCAATGCTATAATGTTGTATCTGCCTCTGGGTACAACGTGTATAGTGGCTTCATAGTGATTTTGTCTCAATTATTTAGGAATATGCAGAGCAGTAGTAGTTATCTATCATGGGACTGCTTCTAACTGGGTGAATTTTGGGCTATTGATTCATAATTTTTGGGTATTCAACTCCTTTCTTAATCATTAGGAGGTACAGTTAGATTGAAGCTTCATTTCCCCTGTTGTTCATAAAGTGATAGCTTAATTGCAACTAAAGATATAAGGTCTGCTAATAAAATGTTATCTCGCCTCCGCGCATCCCCTCCCTCCCTCCACCTCTCAAAATATTTGGATTTCATTGTTAGTTACCTCGATTTGCCCTTTACACAGAGCAATTTAGGGAGAACATAGAATGGACCATAGGCTTTTGAATGGCTTCTATGTTATGTTCTCTCTTTATTGGTAAAATGATGTTATATTCTCTCTTTAATGGTAAAAATGATTTGTCACATTCCTTTCTTTTGTTTGTCCCGAATTCAAGCTCAATTTCCTCATTGTGATTTTTTTAATTCACTAGTCATTACTTAAATTTCTTTTGTTGCTGTATTTGAGCCGAGGTTCTTTTAGAAATAGCCTCTCTACCTCCACAGGTAGTGGTAAGGTTTGTGTATACTCTACCCTTCCCAAACCCCACTTGTGGGATTTCATTGGGTATGTTGTTGTTGTTGTAGTCATTACTTAAGTACATAGTACTTAATACTTTTCAATTTCATGGGGCCTGTTTTAAATCTAATATATTCACATCTTAAGCGGTTACTTTTTAGTTCTAGTTTAGCCCAGTTTCCTCCAAACCAACATATGTCTAAACATCCACGTGTGTAAGACTACAAAGTGGGGATGGAGGGAGAATTTTTCAAAACATGGAACTCTTAGTTATGTTGGTGCCTTATGGCCAAACATCGCCTCTTTCACAATCAAATATTTGCTTGGACGATGTCCATATATGTAAAATAAGAACCAGGAGTGTGTTACCTTTGTACAAAAGGGAGCGAGCTCTGTTCTCTTCCAATCATTAAAATGCAATACATTGATCTAAATGAGTGTTCGAGATTGAAGGAATTCGATTGGAGAAAGGAGGGACCCTAGTTAGAAGATATGCAGCAAAATCTTTGCTCATGGAACTAAGATTATTAATCTCATTTGGAATTTCAGCTTTTGCCAATTTACAAATCTGGTAGTCTCTCATCCAGAGTAGGACTATTTTAGAAAATTGTCAGACTCAACATGATAGTCATCTAATTCTCTTTTCCTTGAACAGGACAAATGGCGAAATATGTGTATTTACACTGCTGCACAAGGTTCTAAAGATAAATCTAGAGTTGCTCGTGCAAGACCAGTGGCAATAAATACACTCGTGCCTTCCACTACTCAAAGTCTTCCGGCTATTACTTCAGGATTCGAGAATGAAGCCATTGATGATTCTCCCAAAAGCCCACAAGAAGGCTCGAATGCTCCAAAGTATGTACCCATTATAGTTTCTTGTATTACTTGTATGCCTAATTACTTTATTTGTTGAATTTATCATGGCTAACTAACTGTTTGCTTGTTGTATACTATTTAAAAAGTACCTCCAGGGAACAAATTTTTTAAAACAAGTTTGTTAGTATTGTTTTTCTTCTACTTTCTAGGTGAAGGGGGAACAAGGAATTAGTTATTATTTTGAAAGGAGATATGAAGGAAATTTCTTCTCCACTCCTCACCATCCTCACCTCCACAAGAAAACGAGATAAAAATTTAGCAGATTTCTTATTAAAAGTGTACAGTTTGTGCTCATCCCAGTATCCTATTTGGACTGTAAATCCTCTCCCCATCATCCTTTGGGTGATGGGGTTTTGTGATATATGAAATATTTACGTTCACTAAAAAAAAGAAAAAGGAGAGAAAGGAAGTTAATTGAAAGGAAAGGGGAAAAAGCTGAAAATGTATTTGTTCTTGTATGACAGTACTGGTTGATCTTTCAATTCTAGAATTTAAAATCTATTTAGTAGGATCTTCGCAAACCTGTTGTACATCTGCTATTTGCATTAGTTTCTTGTATTTGAAGAAGTGGGTGTCTGGATCATTTCGTTTGGGATATTCCTTGGTTTGATGAAGTTTATTCCATTTAGATTTGTTTACAACTCAGTTATTCTTCTATTTCTTCCCCTGAGTTCTTTATTATGTAAGGTCAAAATTGTAATGGTGTAAGTCAAGGTGGGGAGAAGCAAATATCTATTACTAAAATAAATTTGAGATTATCTACATGCGCCATATTGAAGTCGAGAAGGTACATTGCATATTTTGGGCTTGGGAAGAATTGCTATGTCAATCTTTGTACTGGACACTTGGTATTCCTAACGAGACCATGTGGATCTGCATGCACTTTGAACTTAAGAATGCTTAGGGTAGAAATCTTTCTCAACCTGCTTGGATGATTATTTTTGTAAGTAGACCATCGGCCCATCCACTAATCCATCCTTAGGCCAGTTGTCGAAATTCAAACTAATTTATGCAAGTTTGCTGGCTTTCATTATATATTGATATCTCTGCCTTTCTTCCAGTTATAATGATATGATCTTTGAAGCTATATCATCCATGAAGGCTTCAAATGGATCTG
>DF357220.1:215760-250263 GCA_000787875.1 Solanum virginianum | reverse complement strand
CAAATGGATCTGATCTTGGGGCCATTGTGGGATTTATTGAGGTGAGCTCGATCAGCTTATTGTTATTGCACTAAAACTTTCTTGGGAAAGCCAGGCTTTGTGTGACTTCATTATCTTCATGTTGACATGCTTGGTTTTGCTTCTTCTGCTTGTCAGTTGACATCATAATGATTTCAGACTTTAAGAGGTCATTTAATTAGTTAATGCATGTTGGCGTTCTGTATCAAATGCTTTAATTTCATAATCATCAATCTTTTTGCCATATAGACTTAGATTTCTCTAGCGATATATGGAGGCTATTTGCTTTAGCAAAGAATACCTTATAAAAATTTGCAAAGAATACTTTATAAAAAATTAGCGAAGAATACTTGTGCCTAATTTTCTGATGAATCCTGGTTCTAGGTTTTGCCCTCTATTTGCCTTTAAGAGTTCTGTGACAGTTCATGTGAATTTTTCACTGTGTTCCATTTCTATTGGGGATTTGTGCTAGGCCCTTAAGGTTCATGTTATCTTTCTAAAAAAAACATTGAAATATGCCAAACCAGATGGCGTTTTCCCTTTTTCAGCTTTTTTTCCTTTTTGCAATTAAATATGATTTTTTGACAAAATACAAATATGTCGATTTGTCTTTCTACCTCCATGAGGTAGTAGTAAGGTTTGCATACACTCTACCCTCCCAAAACCCCACCTAGTGGGATTTCACTAGGTATTTTGTTGTTGTCGACTCGTCTTTCGGACATTAATCTGTGAGCTTATGCTTCTGTGTGTGATACACGTCCCTAAGAGGATGGCCTATTGGTTGGGGCATTAGAGTAATTACAATTATGACATTTGGTGTGAGCCTAGTTGCTTCAGCTTGGTTAGCAATTGTACCTTGCCAACTTTGCTCGTGGTGCTGGACAGATGCCTGGACGCTAATGATAACAGTAAAGACGGCTTTGAACTGCACATATAGTTCTATTATCTTTTTCCTTATTGCAAGAAAAAGAAGATTTCTATGTATTACAAACACACATTTGATGTCCTTCTGTAAGTTTAATATTAACACTTAACAACTCAAATAGATTTATGTGTTGATATGTCAAACTCTTGCATGCAATCCTTGGTCCTTTGCTTAAAAAGGAAAAACAAAAAGAGATGTGCCGTATTGATCTTCTGGTAACTTTTAGTGAATTCCATTTTGATTACTATTGCATTTAAACTAAACAAAGGAAGTTGATTCTATTCTATTTTTGTTGCAGCAACGTCATGAAGTACCACCAAACTTTAGAAGGTTCTTGAGCTCCAAGTTGAGAAGACTTGTTTTGCAAGGAAAACTTGAAAAGGTAAATGATTTCTGGATTCCTTAAAGTAAGCTTCCGGGAGTATTTTCTTGATGGCGACATTAATGATCTCTTCATTGTCTACTGTCCATCTCATGTTGATGGATGACTTTACTTGTTTTACCATGCAATTTGAGGGATTTGGACAAATGTCGTTTAGTTGATGCATCTAATGTGCCGTTAGGATGATATCATCTTGAAATTGCTTTCAGTGTTATGTTATTTGGGGAGAATCTTCACCAATTATTGCATCAGCGTATAAATGATTATGAATCTAACTGCACATAGCTTAAAATAAGCAGCCATTGATTTATTAAGCCTGTACTGCAGCCTTCTGAAAAAATGAGGGCGAAATAGGTCATTTCCAGGTTCTGACTAGCAAAGTAGTTGCAGAGTCTTCGAGTAGCGTTCTGTTCTTTGCAGGTCATGGGTAGATTACATATTATGTCCGGTTCTTTATGACAGAAAACAAAGATAGAAGGAAGCATAATTTTTTGGTACTTGAGGACAGGGATACCTTGCTACTCTTTTATCTGCTATAAGCATCAATTTAGCTCCAGCAACTAGAATTTTTGGCAACCCCTCAGTCCTCACATCGTGAAAAAGAAAAGGGTAGGGGGGTGCAGGGGTGGGCTTACAAATATAGTCTTCACACTTTTGAAACCCAGAAAATCTTGCTTCGGAACACTTCTTGCATTAAGCTTTAGCATTCCTCTCTATTTGATGAAATGCAGGTCCAGAACTGCTATAAGATGAGAGATGCACCATTGGAAACCAGAATACCTACTCCAAAACAAAATGATGAAACCAGAATACCTACTCCAAAACAAAATGATGAAACCAGAATACCTACTCCAAAACAAAATGATGTCCGGTCATGGCCAGTTCCAAATTCAGCTGTAAAAGTTTCCTGTGGAACAACAGAAGAAGCTGCTAGGATTGCTGCTGACAAGATTGCTGATGCAGAAAATAAGCGTTGCTTGGAAATGGAAGCAATCAGAGATGCAGAAATGAAGTCAAAAATGGCTGAGGAAGCAGAGTCAATGTTACAGCTTGTCAAGGAGATCTATGAACAATGTAAGTATTCTGGTTGTTACCTAACGTGGTAAATTAGGTACAGATGATTAGGTTTTTGATGGTTCAGTGTTTAAATGCATTTGTTCCCCGATCATTGGGTTGGATTTGCTAATTGAACAGATGTTTCTTTTCTTCTTGCCTTCGTGATGTTGTCTCCAGGTTCACGAGGTGAAATTGTTCTCTTGGCTTGATCACTATGTGCAATGGTTTGTATATACTGCTCGATGAGATGCTGAGATGCTTTTCATTTTCTAATAGCAGTGGATTCCAAGCTTAAGGGTGCCAACCATTTTAATTTCCTTTATACTTACATTATGGAGCTTCAGAGATGACTATCGTCAATATCTTGTGTATCCTACCCATTTAAGTTCTCTAGTACAGGCTGTAGGTATAGCTCTTGAATTGAAATTTCATTAAATACTGTTCATACATTTGCTTTTAAACTTTTCGCCTATGTTTTGGTGAGAGGAAACTATATGGATCAGAATTTTGTTACTAGCATTCATAATCAGCCAGCTCTGTGGAGATATTGTTTTTCAATGACTTGGCATACTAGTAAAATTCTTTCTTTCTTCTTTCCTTTTGTGCATCCCTGAAGGAACCCATACTCGACTAATTCCTGGAACCAAGTTTCCCTGGGATTTCGTGTGTTGGCGCCAACATGCTTTGGGTTTTACTTTCTAGGCTTTAAACAACTCCCCAAATGATTGACCAGGAAAAGAACTTTGGGCACTGGGTAAAGTGTTCTGCCTATAGGTAGAAGTGTTTGTCAACAAAGTGAATTAACTTCACTCCTGTTATTTCTTTTTTCATCCTACTATGAAGTGATTTTTCTTGAGTTGGACGTCTATCAAAAACTTCTCTACCTCATAAGGTAGGGGTAAGGTCTGTGTACACACTACCCTCCTCATACTCCGTTATTGGCAATACACATGGTGCGTTGCTGCTGTTACTTTGAAACTGTGAAAGTGATAAATTTTTGTATCCCCTGTTGAACACAATGAGCTGCAAAACAGAAATGAAAAGCTCTTCAAATTTGCTTAGTATATAATAATTCTTGAGATGCTAAATAATCGTTAAAAGTCCTCTGCTTCAGCTGGGAAAATCAGCTACATCTTTCTTGCCAAGGAAAATTGCTTCCAGTTCTGTAAGTACAAAAAGAAAAGAGAGATTCGCCAGACGAAAAGATGTATGCATTATCTTGCCCCTACTTTCGTGAGGTAAAGATTGTTTCCAATAAACAAATATAGTAAGAGGCTTATGTGACAAATTGATTGGCCAAAGAGATTAGTTGTAAAAACACCATCCAATGGTAATGAGATTTCATCATTGAACTTCAAACAAATATTTAAGGTTTATTTAGAGGTGAAAAACATTAAATTTTGCATGTTTCATTGCTCAAAATTAGTAAAAAGTATTATGGGAAGTTCCTTAAAAATGAGAAAAAATAAATTTTCCAATAAAAATAAGTCCACAAATGACATTCCACATTAATTAATTGTATACTCGCACCCTCCAACAAACTTTATCTTCACTGCGCTCCCCCACCCTTGTCTAGATTATATATTAGCTTTCATAATAATAAAAAATCCCAACCATTTTCCATAGTACACTTATAATGAAGAGAACTTAAAAATCTCAGGCAAACAAATCTCCCTTTTTCCCCAGAAAACTGTCTAATGCAACAATCCAGAATATTTCTGAAGGAGACATAACTGCTTTATTAATGACAACGTCAATCAAGCAAACAATGGATTTAAGAAGGTACAGAGATGATAGTTTACCTAGAAAAAGAGTTGAACTTGTACTTATCCATAGTTACAATGAAACAGGGAAGATTAGGAACTACTAAGTCCAATTAAGAGCGTTAAGATACAGAGAGCAAAATAGAGTTTTACATCAAGGAAAAATTACCAAAAATGCTTCTCTGTCCCCCCAGTAACGAACAGTTTTGCGAGCTTCAACTACAAGAGTACAAGCCCAAGCTCTGATGATCTTAAAACATGCTTTGTTCGATAATTGTAGAGATAGTAATGGAGTTTCCCATCACCAGGGCCAAATTTCAGTTCCTTCAAGAAAGTATCATTCTGCATAACATCTAGGGCATTGAAAACATCAAAATCCTTCTGCTTTGCCACAATAAGGGCATCATTCATCAACTGAATCAATGAAGTCTTTGTAGAGACATTGTAATACGAATAAGCAGCTTTTAGAGTGCTGTGATTCTGGTTGCCAAGAATTGATGAAGGAAGTGTGTAGAAACTGCAGAAGTCGGTGATTTCATGAGTCTGAGGGCTTTCAACCAGATAACTGTCAATAACACCTTCCTTCGGCAGAAGCCAGTGTTCCACATCATTTTCATCGAAGTCAGGTGCAACCACAAACTGCTTCAAGTAATTCCTAAGCAATCGAGTAACTGCAGGAACGTCATGGGGCTCCATCTTCCTGAACCCAGGTGTGACAGTCTGATCAGGTAACTTATAGAGCTTTATTGTACGACTCATTGTCATCCTTGCTCCAAGCCTGGAAAACCCGACATCAATTAGCTTCTTTGGATTCAGAGATCTATGCCAATATTGACAGGTTGATACAGGTGTCGGAAGGACCACCCCAGCTGTATAAGCAGCTTGCCAAATATTCTCCAGATGAACCCTCCTTGTGACCTCTTTTATCATGACGGGAGCAAGTCTTTTTGATCTAAGCTTCTTATGAACACACAGAAAATTGATCTCTGCCATGGTCACAACAGCATCTCGGACGCGTATCCTTGCAGGTACCCCTGTAATAAAAGCAACCAACTTTTTTGAGGTCTTCACTCTGACTCCAATGTGCCAGCTCCTGTAGTAACCCGGAGGGCGAAGTGCCCATCTAAGAAATTCTTTTGAGTAATTGAACCTAAACATGTTTTCATCATCCTCCACATAGTTGTTTGTTAGGAGAACGTAGACCTCATTGCACATCTCCTCCGAGTCTATATCACAGGTGGTCCACTCATATGGACTTGGAAGGTTGTAAGGCTCCTGTTTAACTTCTGATAAGGGAGTTGGAGGTTCAATAGGGCCTTCAGGCAAGCTTGTATCCCCAAGATCCTTAAATTGCCCCACAGGTTGAGTCTCCCAAAACTTATGTCTCTTTGTGAGCGAGAGAGATTCTTGGACCTTTCGTGTCAATGAATCAATTGACACCTCATTACCATTCTCCGGAGCTAAATTATCATCAGAACTTTGGTTATGGTTTTCGGTTGGCCTACTGTTGTCAGCCATTTCACCAGCTTCAGTGTATTATTCTGTCATTACATCATAAATTCAAAACCCAGGGCAAAGGACTTTAAAAAAAATAAATAAAAAAAATACAGTAGAGTTGTAAGAAGGGTCTGGATATGTAACCAAGCATCAGGGTATTAAAGGGGTTGTGACAGGTACTTTGACAAAATCAGTTAACAGCCTTCATTTGGCGAAGTCTGTGAAGACAAAGAAAGAACCAAACACCTAAAAATCTTTTAGCTTTTTGACGTAAACAAATTTAATAAATAAGATAGAAGTTCTTTTTGTATTTTATCAGCTTTCTCTCATAGGATTGTTACCATAGAGACAGTTTTGCAGTAAAATGAGAGTTTGGGCAACTACTTTAATGTCGAATGAACAAAAACCCACTTGTCTTTATATATACAAGTAGCACTAATCAGCTCAAGTAGGCAACGCCCCTCAAAGATCTTATATATTATGTAAAGACGTTTCCTTTCTTGGTAACTGTGGTGTCTAGGCCAGACTAATTCCATCGATAACCACACCTCCCACGAGCAACAAATTCCAGATAACTCTGTTCGCCAAGACTAAGGGATTTCACTTAGTTACAACTAACAAGCAAGAAATAATAATGAAGAAACCACCATACACAGAGAATCCATCAGAATATCAAACTGATGGATGGACATATAACAACAGGAGCAGTATATCGGACAAAAATTGACGTCTCCAAGGAACTAAATAGTAGAATAAGCAGTATTGTAACTCTTAAACGAGCTTGACCAGCTGGTTTACCAGCTAAATTACATGTTCTTTCAGAAACCAAATCAAACATCAGTTTCCACTATTGCATGACTTCATATTCACGCTAACACACACTTGATTCGAAATCTCTCAGAGCGTGGCAATACATAAGAATACAGTATCAAAGCAAGATCCAAAATTCCACAATTTCAAAATCAAAACCAATCAACATCTTCCCCCATATAATACGTAATTAATTTTCCGAGAATGGATAGAATCAAAGAATCAAACCTAGAAGCGTCTTCAAATTCCGTCCGGTAAGGGAGATCTAGGGTTTCGGAGCCTTAGTGAGTTACCTGCCGTCGCACCGGAGAAAGCAAAGAATATGAAATGGTCGAAATTGGAAGCAACGAAGCTAACGATGAGTAAGAAATGGTCGAAATGGGAGACGGGCCTTATTTTCCTTGTGGGCTTTTTTTCATCATTCTCCTTTGGGCTAGATTTACACAAATGACGACTTTTAACCCACCATTTAAATTTGCTCCTTTTTAAAAGTTGTGCAAATATAACACTTGAAATTAATTATTTCCAACTTTCTAATGAACAAAATGTCAAGTTTAAAACTATTGATTTTGAAGGTTTGCACATGGGTAAGTGAGAGTAAAAAAATTCAAGATTGTTCATTTTCAAGACCATTCAATATAATTTCTTGCGAAATATTAGACAATAGCTTAGTGTTGATTATTTTTAGATCATGATAATATGTTTTCTCATAAGATCTTCAGTTTGCTCAATTTTGTTAATGTAATTTAAACAGTTCTTCTTCAGCCTTATTTTACTCTTTCCATATCTCACTATATAAGATTACAATGGATGTATTATTGTTGTAATCTAAAGGGCAAGTCTGAAGCGCTAAAACTTCTGTTATGTGCAGGGTCCGAAGAAGGACTTGGTCACAAGGTTACTTTACCAGTTACTCCAAGCTCGTCTTTTATTATTGTAATCTAAAAGGTTCATAAATTACAAGTGAAATAAAAATAAGATTATTCATTAAATATTTTCCCTGGCAAAAGAATTCTTTCTTTTTTTCCCCTTTTTTAAGGAGGAGATAATGGGGAGGTCCAATAAAGAATACTTTTCTAGTTACAAGCTCAACAAGTTTGGACATGTGAATTGTACACAAAAAGTATATAAAAAGAGAGAAGAGACGTTTTGCTAAGATTGTAACTTTACCCAACATAAGTGGGATTGTCATTTCAGAAACATAGTTTGCCAAACTATGTATAGTTATATGCAATTACTTTCTTGAGCAAGTGAAATTCCAAGACTTCAAATATACAGTCAATACTATATAGTGTTAATCAATTTTATGATGCCTTCACTATTAACCATTTGCAATCATTGTTAATTATTTCAAATTTATCATACATAGTACAATGAAATTAACCAAGAGACAGACATGCTTGCTTAATATCGAAGCAATAACTATTGAGCCTTTTGGGTGTTTTCGGTACCTAGAAAAATATTTTTGTCAGAAAAAAATAATTTTCTTATTTATTTTTTTGGTATCGGTTAATAAAGAAAAGTGATCCCAAAAATATAATTTGAATAAAATACTATAACTCATTTGAGATTCAAAATCTGATTTCGACCTAGGTTTTGATAGTCAATCCTAATTTTAACCAGGTTTTGACCCCCACTCGAGACTTAGTATTCGATCTTGACTTCGGGCTTAACTCACACTCCCAACCTCGATTCGAGATTCGATTCTCGATTCCAATTTGGGTTTGGACTCATCCCACTCTTGACTCAAGACCCGAGTTGGGAGTTGGATGGTGAGGTTGAAGAGGGTTTTGAAATTTTTTAAATTTTAAAAAGAGAAATCATTTTCCTAAAGTTTGAGAATAATAAGACTCTCTAGAAAATGATTTTGAACCAAACATGAAAAAATTAAAAAATATTTTTCTTTATATTAAAAACACCTTTTCTATTTAATCATTGCAATTTCGTTCTTGAATCTCTTGAGATAAATAAAAAAAAAGATGAAAAACCTGACATTTTATATATAATAATAAATTTTAGTACGTTAAAAATATCGTGGAGTTGTACATAAATTGGTTAGAGCACATACAAAAGGATATAATCGTGTTACAATTTTGGAGCCAAACGAACACGAATTTCGAGGTCACATCATCTTCCTCCAAACCTTATTTTCACCTAATCCATTTAAGGATTGACCAAATAGTACAAATTTAGTTATTATTAAACATTTTTTTACAATAATCAATTATTTTTAGTTACATGTGAAAACAAGCATGCTAATTAGATATAGATAAGCTCTTAATGACTTGTGTGATTGGGATTTTCTACCTATTCATTTTTTTCAAAAATGGACTGCTCAGCAGTTATATTACTATTTAAAGTATATTTTGTGTGCGTTGATTGAATTTGTCAAATAGTCAAACAAATATTTTTAAATTTATTTTAGATTATACGATTTGAATTTCTATTAAAAATTTCGTGTTTATTAAATATGGAGTACTATTATATACAAATTGAAATGAATAGAGTAACATATATCATTTTATGAAGTTTCTAACCTGATAAGATAATCTAAAAAGCAACATAACAACTGATCATTTCATTTAAATTGAATTGATATGTAAAGAATTGTTATGCTATTGACGTGTATAATATAAATTATTATTTAAATATCCTATATATAGCATCTAACATTAGGTAACTTAAAGTCAAATGAATAGCATAATTCCCTTCTTTTAATTTCATCTTAATTGACTTCTAAGCTCTAATTAAAACACAATCAAGTTCATACACACACTAATCATTTCATTTTGAAAAAACGAAAGCTAGCTATATTAATCTAAAGCCTTAATATTTACTCTTTTCCGATTTTAATTTATTTGTTTTACTTTTCAACCCAATTTGTTTAAAAGATTTTTTTCTTTTTCTAATAAGTTTTTATTTTCATATCTAAGATCATAAAATTAAATAATATTTTGATGCATACCTCATATCGTTAGTTTAAGATTGTATTTTTAAAATTTTTATATTAAGTTAAAATTAGATAAAATAAATTAAATCCTAATTTTAGTTTTTATTTCATTTGTTCACTTTTACTTGCCACTGCTTTATTTTTTTAAGTCAATTTGACTAAATTTTAAAGCTAAATTAAAGTAGTTAAATTTAATATTTGAAATATAAAATTTAAAGGGTTAAAAACTATTTAAAAAATCTTATAAGTTACAATCTTTCTCATATTAATACGATGAAAAAATATATTTTAAAATATTGATAAAAGTTGATCTAAAAAGTTATCGGATGGATTATTTATTATGTTTTATATATTGTCCACAAGGAAATAAAAGACAGAATTTCAATGTGATATTCTACGGTCAATTGATGAAATATGGCATGTGATTTTTCTCCTTTTTTCATTTATGTATTTATTAATTTTTTAAAATATTCTTGGCGGCTATTGATCGAGGACAAAAATTGAAGAGGGAAGAACTTTCGGTGATATTTCATAAATGATACTATTATATATTTATATAAATATATATAATATGAAGGAATTATAAAGATTTTCCTTAGTATTATTTATTTATATAATATAAAAGGATTATAAAAACGTATAAAGTATAAAGATTTTTATACTGTTATACTCTATCATGCTGTAGAATTATATAAGTAAGTTTGATTTTTCATGTTTCTAATTTTAACTTTCATACTTAATAATGTTTAGTTTTTATCATATTATTTATTTACATATAAAAGATTTCTAATTTTAACTTTCACAAATAATTGTGCACCTTAATAATGCTAAATTTTTATCATATTATTATTTACGTATAAAAAATTAGTATCTTGTTGTAAGTTGTAATCTAGCATAAATGATAAAAAATCAATATAAGATGCTCTTTCAATTATATTTTATGCGATATTATTTTTCTAATTTGTTTTAAATAAATTAAAATTTCGTAAATTAAAAGAACATTATCTTATAATTCAAGTTTCTTCAAAGTTGAAAGTGTTTTTAATTTCTTTTAAATTAATGTATGTGGTGATAAAATAAGGAATGACATTATTCGAGAGAAGTTGGGGTGATTCTTGTGACAGATAAGATTAGAAAAATGAGATTGTGATGATTACGCAGAAAAATAGAAATAAACCAAAAAAATATTATGAAAAAATAATTAGACAAGATATAACACAACTTCATCTTAAAAAAAAAAAAGTAAAAATGGATTATTAAGTGAGAAAGTTAATTGTGTTAGACAGAAAAATAGTTTACCACTATTCTACTGTTTAGGAAAAGTCAAAGCATGGCTTTAATAATGTAAGAAACTATGCAATCAAAAAAGAGACACTCAAAAGATTTATTCACAAATATAAAAAGATGAAAGGCAACTTCCACTTCCAAAAAAATCAATCCAAATTTCCAGAAAATCAATACCCTCTTTCTTGCTCCCAAAAATCCCCATTGTATTCATAAAAAATGGAGAATTTTAGATCTATGTCAACAAGAGAAGGGAAGATGCAAATAGAAAATTACTATGGTCCAACAACCATGCAAGATTTGAGGAGTTTTAGTACTAATTCTTATTATTCCTATGGGGATAATAGAGAAGTGAAGATCAAGAAGAGCAAAAGCAGAGTGTCAGCATCATCTTCTTCAAGAAATTGGGCTTTTAATGATCCTGAATTACAGAGGAAAAAAAGAGTTCTTGGATATAAATCTTATGCTGTGGAGGGTAAATTGAAAGGTTCTTTCAGAAAAAGTTTTAGGTGGATCAAGAATACTTGTAATCATGTAGTACATGGAATATGGTGAAACAAAATCATCCTTATTCAAGAAAAAGCATTTGATCTGTTATAGATTGTATCATTGAAGTGATGTGGAGGTGGGGGGGGGGTCTTCATCCCTCTTTTTTTCCCCCTTTTTGTTAGATGGTTGTAATCTTGCAAAAATTATCAATGTTATATAGTTATATGTATACACATATCTTGATCTTCTATTGAGAATTGTGATTTTGTGATCTTTGTTTTTGAGATTCTTTGGAGATGCTCTTTCTATTTCAGTGAGATAATGATAATGTGTATATTTTATTTGTGAAATTTCTTAGTTTGTATGTAATACAACACTTTGAATGTTGAAGGTGCAATTGTTAAAATGAAAAATGGAATCTTTAACCTTCTAAATTGATGAAATTCTTCTTTTTGGAATTTTTGTCTTTAGCACAAAGACACTATTGAGGGGAGAAAGGGCAAAAAGATCTTGAAGATTGTGCATTTAGTATTAGGAAGTTTCACTTAATTCAACAATCTACACTTGTTTTGTGTCTTTTCAAATTAGGCATGCCTTGTTTTTAGCTTTTCCTACCTGTCATAAAAGATGATTAATAGTTGATTTATAAAGTAGATGCAAGTTTTGAAAATCAGTTCAAATGCTACTAATGAAGAAGAACATAGTATATGATTCTTTTCCATTTATCTAAATTATGATTAACACAGTTAACCAACCAATGTTGTTGCTGATGGAAGATGATACAAAAACATCATAGTGAGATTTCACAAAAGCAGAGTTCACGAAGAATAGAATATATGCAGATTTTATTATTGCATCGTGAAAATAGATAGATTGTTTCAAAAAGATTCTCGGCTCAAGCGCATCAAATCCAAGTAAAAGAAGAAGATATTGAAAAAAGTATGGTGGTCAATAGAAAAGAAAAGGAATAATTACAAGAAAATAGAGTGATAATTGAACTATAATAAATAACATATATATGATAGAACCATAAGAGTATGACTTGTCCCATGACACACACTAAACCTCTCTAAGGCATGACAATACTCCATTCCTACTAACTTTCTATCTTAATATGGAATTTTCATTTTTTCATATCTAAAATTATGTTCTCGATGATATGAAACATATATGTTCCATCATCGATAATATGCTGTCTATAAAATCCCATGAATTGATCACTGACAAGCACATAAAGAAAGGATAGCTTTTTCTTTTTTTGCTTTCTTTTACTTTATAGTTCACTTTTTCTTTCTATTGGACAAAAAAGTGAATATCAAGATATTTCCTTCCAAAACAAAGAATCTGCTAAAAGAAATTGAACATACCTAATATTTTTTTAGTTCTTCTTGAAAATATCATAAATAAAAATAAAAGTAAATAAATAAATATTTACACCGAGTTACAAAAAATTCTTTTTCAAGGAGATACAAGTCCATTACGATACGATTTACATAGATCCAACAATAACTTTTGACTCATTTCCAACGCTCCGACTATACCAGGTAACTTAACCTTAAAATTAGTTGAAGAGTCTGAAATTCTACCAAAAAACACCTCCATTCAACTATAAAATTAATTTTTTAATTGAGTTGCAAAGAATAATGACAACTCTCTCCACTTTGTGCACATTAACACCCAACAACTTGCAATCCAGATTCATTCATAATAGCAAAAAGATGAGTGTAATTCCAATACAGTAAGTCTCAAGTGAGTATTTAGTTTCCAACCATACAAAAATACATTCACAATTCACAACATAACACCACCAAAAATACTACGAACTCTTATAAAGGGGATAGAGAGGGGGAAATGAGAAAAAACAAAGAAAGTGCCAAATATACAGAAGCAGCATAAACCAAGATTACCAGAGGGTATCTCACATTAGTTACTATTTTAAGCATTTCCTGATGGCAACTCGGGCGAAATCCCCGAAGTTGGTGGCAATTCTTTTGCCAAGATTTACAGTAACCAGATAACTGAGATAAAGCAGCAAAGCTAGTAATGCAGCCTCTCATCATTTTTGACACTTAGGCCCTCTATTCCTTTAAGGGCGGCCTCAAAGTTCTTGTCCATTCTAGTGGAGGAGCTGCGCTTCTGATCTGATGACACGATTGGTGAACTTCTCTGAGCAACACTGGAAGTTTTACGGAGATGTCCTGGACTTGCATCTGTTTTCTGGGTGTGAGAGGGATCGGGTTCAACACCAGTATTCACTGGATCACGACTGCTAGAGACACCTGGACGCCTTGTTGATCCACTAGTACGGAAAAAACTTGAACTAGATACCTGCAACAAGAGTTCCGTCAAAATTCCTTTGTTCCATTGGTTGCCAACAGAACAACAAACCATGAGTATATCTTTTATTGCATTCTGCAAACTGTACGTTCATGCTAAATCATGTTTCTATCACGTGGAGTGAATTTATATTTTCAGCTTAGCATTTATGTTGCAGAAAGAAAATGTCGAAGGATGGAAACTTTTGTGATTTTTGACAAGGAGCAAGTGCAATACTTTGATGAGAAATAAACACAAATAAAAAGCAACAAAATAAGGGGGAAAAAAGGAGGGCAAAAATTCATGATACCCCCTACCCGGTAAGTTGAAATGGCACAAAATTATGCCATCTATGGTCTAATAAGATCAAAATGCACTCATAATCTTGAGCCAATTTGTGTTCTAGTAAAGCATAAATTGTTTGATATAGTACTACAACTTTTAACAAATCAAACATAAACAGGGAGATACTTGTAAAACAACAAGAGTGACAGAGCAAGAGGAATCACCTCTTTACCCATGGATAAATCATTGGCAACTGTCCCTTTTTGCTTAGCTAAGCTTCCAGAGTTGAATTGCAGACCCGTGTTCCTATTACGAGCAAGATTTCCTGAAGACCAACCAGTAGGCCGACCTTCTTCACCACCTGCATAATATGCGCAGCATGTTATTTGTAGGTGCTTTTCACTGGTTGAATAAGAATGTATTATGTATATATATCATGTAATTGTGACCCTGCTTTAATTACATTTCTTTTGAGCCAACTGTCTATCAAAAACAACCTCTTTACCTCACAAAGGTAGGGTTAAGGTATGCCTAGATCCTACCCTCCCCAAACACCCCACTAGTGGGATTGCACGGGGTATGTTGTTATTTGTAGGCCCCAATAAATAGCAAACTAGCAGATTGAGGTAGTACACTTTCCTTAACAAACCCGACACAGTCAAAATAGTTAACATGATGAAGTAATGAAAAGGTTAATTTTATCTATTTCATTAAAGGCTAAAGATAACATTTATAAGGAAGATATGAGTGATGAAATGCTTTGCACAATAAGTAGTAAACAGACAAGAAACTTATACAAGCTCTATGTTGCAAGTAATGTCCAGTTTTATAGTAAATCTATCATCAGCGAACTGCCAAACCATTATATACACATAATAGTTCCAAAATGTACTGATTGAGTATAATTTCCTTTCATGCTTCAAGTAAAGATCACATAAGAGACCCACCTGATTGCCTCTCAGCATTAGCAAGAGCATGAGGCATCCCGGAACTTGGTCCAGCAGTACCACCCTGCGCCAAAATTATCATTTCGTTTAATATCCTGAGGCCAATTAACACATAATCTGATCTACCTAAATCACTTACAAGAGCACGAGATGGAGGATTGGCAAGCTGCGACTGCTGATATTTCAAAATGGTCCAGTCAAATACATAATCAAACTGAAAACCTGAAAGGGAGGGGGAAAAAAAAGGAGGAGAAAGCAAAATTGAATAGATACTCTTAAACAAAGTGTTAACTGAAAACCTTCCATTGTCTATACAGCAAGTATCATTGCATGAAAAGAAAGAAATGATCATACCTTCACGAATGAAAAGATCACGGAAAATTCTCTTGAGATAAGCATAATCCGGTTTATCCTCAAATCGCAGTGATCGACAGTAGTGAAAATATGATGCAAACTCTGTAGGATAGCCACGACACAATGTCTGGAAAGGAAAATGTGTCAGTATCATCATTAAAAATCATATCGCTAGCAATAAGAAAAATGTTGGAACGTAAAATGCCTCTATTGATGTTGAAACTTTCTTCTCACTGATCCTCTCATATTTCTGTTTCTTCGTGCCTGCTTTCAGCCCCTGCCAAGGAAGACTACACAAATTGAAATCAGTAAGTAGAAGTATCATGCACGAAGAGCGAAAGACAAAAAAAAAAAAAAGAGAATTACAGGAGTAGATTCTACCTTCCTCTTAAGAAGTACATTAGGACATAACCTAGTGATTCCAAATCATCCCTTCGGCTTTGTTCTATAAGTTTAAAAGCAACAAAGAATCAAGGATGTCTTCAATAATAAACACTATCCACAAACACGAAAGTGTAAAAGTTTAAAAAACCAAAATCTTACCAATGCCAAGGTGAGTATTCATGCTTGCATATCTGGCAGTTCCAGTCAAATTTTTGTTTTCTCTGTATTTGAAATTAGAAGAATAAAATAAAATTACCCATTCATTATCTAGAGATATATCATTTCCTTAGCTAATGATTAAATGAGAAAAGAATCCAAAAGCACTTACAGTAATCGAACTCAATCAAAAAGCAAAAACTACAACTTTGACAAGCTCAAAATACAATTTACTCACCTCAATACAAACCAACAGAAAAACTCTGCTCTCACTACTTAAATTTCAGTAAAGAGTATGTCTTTTGAGTAAATGATGAAAACATTCCCAAAACAATTAGACATGGTGGCAATAGATTGATGGTGCCTTCACCAATAACATAGAGAGAGAGAGAGAGAGAGAGAGAGAGAGAGAGAGAGAGAGAGAGAGAGGAATTGATGGGGAAACTTAGGAAAATGAGCTATAACAATAGGCGAATTAACCAACTTGCGGCAATTCCAAACTAGTTGGGACTTGGGGTCGACAATATCATGATTTCACTATCTTTATGCTATGACCACCTAACTGTAGTTGGCAACAAAAGAAGTGATTTACAATAAACTATAGAGGTACCGTGTCGTAATATTTTTTTAAAAATTAATCTTCTTGTTTAAATAAGTTGACTGGTGTAATTAGTAGGAAGATTTTGTTTTATTTCCTAGCTTAGTTATAGGAAGATTTTATCACTAGCTTGATTTTAGCATTAATTGGTTATTTTCTTCCCTAGCTTAGCCCTAGGCTTGATTGTACAATTGCTATTTGATGTAAATACTACTAAAAAACAAGAAGACTTTCTTCTTCTAAAAATTTACATGGTAGCAGAAGCAATTCTTGTTTCACCCAATGTTGGACCTTTATACTATCTTGTCCACACTCTAGTTGGCAAGCTAGGGCGTAAGAAGGTGTTGAAATGTCTCATATTGTCAAATTTGTCTCCTCATATGGTTTTGGACAATCCTCACCTCTTGAGCCAGCTTTTGGGTTGAGTTAGACCAAAGGTCTATTTTCTTATCATGTGACTCGTCAACGGGACATGGCCACCTCTAGAAATTTAGAAAATAAATGTAAGCACTTAACGGAGGGTAAAACAGGAGAAAGATCCACCCCAGAAGCTATAATGATGTATACTTCTTTGTTTTTATATCTATAAATGATAAATACTTTCCAAAGGAACTTTAATAATTAGGCTAAAAAAATGATGTTAACATCATGTCAGTCAAGATATCAATACCATTTTAAATCTCTGACGTATTTAAAAGTTTTTGTGACTAATCTATTAAAATTCTGATACCAATTTGTGATAGGCCAGCGATACTAACACTTGGAAATAATCCAGGTAAACCACATCAAATTTGTCAATATCAAGAAAGCTACGAGATGCATATCCAGCTTGTAATTTCGAATTATGTTGGTGTTTGACTAGAATAGTATGCTATGTTTTAGAAAAAGAAAAAATAATGATACTGAAATTCTGTCTTTTCTTTCAACTCCCTCAATCCTCAAACCAAATATACTTGTTTTACTTTTCTTTTTGGGATATCTCTCGTCCATTTTCTTAAATATAAATTGTTAATTAATTTTACATGCCAAAAGAAGTTTCAGCGGACAAATATTTCACTCTTCCCAGTACACCTTCATCATCTACTTTGCTCTATTACAACATAAAAGTCAAACTCCGGTCACAATAACTCATTAAAGATATTAAACAACACATATCATGAACTCTTCTCATAATAAGTGTCACATGCCAAAAGAAATCATCTTTTCTGTCCCTTGATAGAAAATGCAGCAAAAGACCACATAGAGCTTATCAATCCATAGAATATAAGCATTATCTTATCTTCTATCGAAAAAGTTCAAAGGAGCTTACTATATGATTAATTAAAAATAAAAAATTTTGTTTTTTTTTTTTTGTGGGGGGGGAAGCTTACCTATATGGAATGTGCTGATGAGTGGTGGAGTCCCTAAACTTCTTAGCCAGTCCAAAATCAATGATATAGACCTATATGTAACCAATGGTAGTAATGAATCAGCAAGTACCATACCAGAAACAGGTGAATTAAATAGCAATCAATAGCTTTGATCCCAATACCTGATTTGCACGTCTTCCTAATCCCATCAAGAAGTTGTCTGGTTTTATATCTCGATGAAGAAAAGATTTGGCATGAACAAATTCGACCCGATTTATCTAGAAGTTGAATACAAGTGAAAACATGTTTTAAATAGTTAATGAAATAAACAAGTGCAAAAATTCACACCTACCATCTGGTCAGCAAGCATAAGAACAGTCTTTAGGGACAGCTTCCTACTGCAGAAATTGAAGAGATCTTCAAGACTGGGTCCCAGTAAATCCATCACAAGGACATTATAATCTCCTTCAACTCCAAACCATTTTAAATTGGGGATTCCAGCTATCAATGTCAACAAAGAGTTCCAATTGATGAGGACAGGATATAAACATTATGCAGTAAAGAAGCAATACTAGCCAACAAGAAGATGAGAAATTACTTCCTCCTTGTAGTATTTTATACAGTTTTGATTCATATAGTAGTTGAGGATGCTTTGTCTTCGTATTTTCCTGAGCAACAGAAACAGCAGAAGTATTTATAACAAACTAAAAAAACTCCACCAGTGATGGACGATAAACAACTTAATCTATAAAGAAATCAGAAGTCATAGACCACATGTCAGCTTAAGTGCCAAAATGGAAAAAAGAGAAATCAATGCCATGAGTATCAACAAGTTAAAGCAGAACTTCAGTTTACCAAATCTCCACGAAATTTAAGCAGGGAAGCTGTCATAATATCTACAAAATCGACAGGCAAATAAAAGACACAAATTAGACAGAAGGAAAAAATCTATATTAGCCACCAAAAGCCGTCATGAGGAATATGTCCAGTATATTCTTTGCAAATTTATACACATTCATGTATTAGTGGTCTTGTTATTAGTTGGTAACCCTAAGGGGTCATTTGGTTGGGAACAAGTTATCCCGGGATAAGTTATTCCACCATGTATATGGCATAACTTACCCCATCACTAAGGCAAAATGGCAGAATAACTATCTAATAGCTCCAATCAAACATGGAATAAGATAATCCAACATTTTATCTTGGAATTATTATACCTTATACATCACACCACCAAATGATTCCTAAATGTTCAGATTGTCAGTGGTCTTGTTATTAGGGGAGTTGAAATTCAGCACATTAGCCAGATTGTAATGGTAAGGTCAGATGTCACCTCAAATTACAACCCTAAAAATTTCTATCTCTTACCCAACCACATTTGCTTAATCATGGTGATATTTCTTATAAGCAAAGAGCCGGTTTCATGAACCTGCTATTTTTACAAAAATGTTGTGTTTTGGTTTTCGGAGTTTATACTCATTTTGTTTCTGGAAATTAGTGTCAAACTAGTCTAAAATCATTGTGATATATAGCACTCCTATTGTTCTAGAAGCTTTAGGTAATGTACATGTTTTCATTTGTAGCCAAACATCCTCTGAGCAACAACAACACATATCCAGTGTAGTACAACAAATGAGGTCTCGACCCTCACAGATTTTGTGAGATAGAAAGGTTGTTTTTGGTAGACCTTCGACTCAAAAGAAAAGTTTTCGAAGTAGAATTGTAAGAAAAATATGAAACTAAAATAGCAAGATATAAAGCCAACATAGCAACAAATAGTAATACACATTGAAGAATAAAAGACTATGAAACTACTAAATAGGCTTAACTAATCGACAAACACTTAAAGTTGTCCGCATATTTCACTTAGACACCCTAAATAAAACTTAAACCTATTGAACATCTACACTACAAAAATTTGCACCTATTAACTATTTTTTGATGACATAGCAAAGTGTGTGTAGTACACACAAGAGAGGCGTGTGAAAGGATATTATTTAGCCAAAAGAAGAATTTCTCTCTACTTCTTTTCAACCGCTGCTCCAACCACCATTTCACCATCGTAATGCTCGATGCCACCAACATCCATGACTCACATCCATGGCTCCTTCCCCTTCTTTCTAGATTTATAGACATTCTCCTTCTCCACACCACCTTATTTTTTTCACCAAATCTGTTGTCAAAATCCACGAGTCTACCATTGTCAACATCTTTCTTCTTCCTTAGTATTTCAACACCAACCACAACTTTCAAATTGCCACCTTAGATTATCCCTTGGAACAAATGAAATCGCCATTGCCATCATACATCTCTCTCCCTTCTCCATCTCTTTTGTCA
Organism: Solanum virginianum; assembly: GCA_000787875.1. Lineage (NCBI taxonomy): Eukaryota > Viridiplantae > Streptophyta > Magnoliopsida > Solanales > Solanaceae > Solanum > Solanum virginianum. The sequence goes on along the minus strand of DF357220.1, from coordinate 230,363 downwards.
AAATCAAACTCAAATGTAAATCAAATCTAAATCTAAAAGCAAAAGAAATGAAAAAAATTGAGAAGAAGATGAAGTGGGGATGCCCTTTCATTGACATGTACTGTTAAGCAAAGGGCATGGCATAAAGATTAAAAAAAAGTAAAAATTACAAGTAATGAATGGCCGATCGTCTTCGGCCAACACACAAGATGAGACTTTACCACCGTGGAGCGGCTTTTTGCAAAAAGATGAGGGGGAAACTCAGTCTCATTTTGATGTTCATTATATCCGGCGAAACTACATTTTTCCCGGCAAGACTAGTACAAATTTGAAATTATTTTCTTTGAAATTGTTAAAGAATTTAAACCCTAAAGAACTCACAAACACAAGAAGAAAAATTTATCAATGAGTCTAAATTATGTTTGAGGAAGAGAGTGTGATCGGAGGGAAATGGCAGTTCTGTGTGTGGTGTTTCACGGCGGCGGAGGGTTCTGACAAAAGAAGAAAAGGGGAAGGAGGAGGTTTTTTTTTTCTTTTTCTAAAAACATAATTTTTCTTTTATTTCTCTTTCTAATTTATTTTCTAATTGTTATTCTCGGCCAAATACCACGTCTTCATTTGATTAGTCACTATGCCACGTCATACGTGAGTGTATGACACACTCTCTCATTTTAGGAGATCGTTAAGAAACTGTTTGATAGGTATACTTTTTACCTAATGCGAGTGTTCAATTGGAACAAGTCTAAGAAAAAGTATTCAAGTGAAATATGTGAACAATTGTAAGTGTTTGTCCATAGTTTAAACCTACTCAATACTACTAATAATAAGGAGAAGAGGTCTCACATTGACTACCTACTAAACTCTTCCTAATCACCTCCCCTGAGTTCTTTTTAGGCCAGCAACTCACACCTCCTTACTGCTGCATCCGTGCACCTCCTCTTTACATGTCCGAACCATCTCAGTCTTACTTTTCCCATCTTTTTTGCTATAGAGGTCACTCTCGCCTTATATATCTCTCCTAATACGCCCACACTCCTAAGCTACCTTCATCTTCTGAAGGTGAGTATTCTTGACTGGCCGGCACTCGACCTCATACAACAATGACCCACTGATCATCTACTACTACAACAACAACAACATACCCAATGGAATCCCACAAGTGGGGTCCGGGGAGGGTAAAATATACGCAGAGCTTACCACTACCGGCTGTTTCCTGGCCACTGATCATCTACTAAAACTCGAAAAAGAGTTGCTATTAGTATGAAATTACATTCAAGGCTCTGCAGATGCTTGATCTAAATGCAAGTAAGGAAAAACTTTCATTATTTCCTACTAAAAGATAATGAGAAAGACTCCAACTTTCAACTAACAGCAGCTCAAATTCCTTACTTATACATTCAGGAAGAAACTACATACAGAATTATACCAAATTAGGAAAAGCAAATGGAAAAAAAAATCAAACTTACCAGCTTAATTGCAACCTCTTCATTGGTCTGAACATTAGTCCCTAAACATGACAAAACCAGAATTAATCAGAAAATTGAAAAAAAAAATCTAAAAAGAGCAAAATTGAAGAATGTGGGGTTGCAGAATATACCAAGGTAGATCTCACCAAACGAACCGCTTCCGATTTTCCGTCCAAGACGAAACTTATTACCAACACGAGGCTCCATGATTGGAGACTCTAAGATTAATTATAAAAAAAATAAAAAAATTGAAGGATACCCAATTATAAATGGGAAATCCTGAATCCAGAAAAGGGATCTAAGAAGCTAAAAAGGAAAATTAATTAATTAGGTCTATGAAACGAGCAAGATGATCCATAAAGAAATACTATTACTGGATAAAACAAAAAGATTTAATATTTGCAGATTTTAGGTTTCTTTGTCCTTCTGCCTCGTGGCGAACAAACATGATGAACCTTCTTTACATATTACTGCTTCAACTTTGCTTCTGATCCAATTTCAATTCAATCCACCATTTCTCTCTCTCCCCCCTCCTCTCTCCCTCTCTCTCTCAACTCAACTGTGGTAATGACTTTTGTCAAATCTGTTTGGTCTTGAAAAATATCCCATTTCTGTCAATCAATTAATTACTAATACTATTATCTTACGTTCTGTTTGGATGTTAGTTACCTATAGTATTATTTTAACCTATAGTATTATTTTATAATATATCATATCGTATTATATTATTTTCTCAGTTTAAAAAATAATTGATCTATTTTCTTTTTTCGTCTATTTCAAAACAAATGACCTATTTCCATTTTTGATCAAGTTTTAACTTTAACTTTCCATGTGACATACTAAAGATCATAAGATTAAATGACATTTTGATACATTTAACATAACTTTAATTTAGGATGACAAGATTGAAAAGTCTTTTTTATTTTTTTAAACTCTGTGCCAAATCAAAATAGATCTTTTTCTTAAAACGAAGGGAGTATATTGTATTATGTTGTTATTTTAATATATATAATAGTTGACAGTTTATATCATTTTTATCGATATTTAGTGTCACACATTCAATATAAGTAGAGCTATTATGAAAAGGTTAGATAAAAGATAAAATGAATTTATTAAATAACGGACAAATCTGATGCACTAAAGCTCTTGTTATGCGTTGGGTTCAGTCTGCTTCTACTTCTATGGAAGAAAATATTATGATAATAGCGCGATCACATCAAATTGATCGTTACATAAAATGAGACTTTTCTTTGTTATCTAACATGGATTTAAACGATATGACACTATAAAATTTTGTGTAAAAATCAAAATAAATACTGCACTTAAACTAACAATACAATACGTACAATACAATGGATAACAATCATCCAAACAAGATATTAGGAGGTGTTTGATAGAAAGGAAATTATTTGCTAAAAATATTTTCTTAAGAATAAGTGAGTTTTTTAAATTTATTTTTTCGTGTTTGATAATCAAGTAAAAGAAATTATTATAAGAATATTTATATATGAGATCTTCACCTAAATAAGTAGATAAATTTACTAATTACTTTTTTTTAGGCAGTATACAAAAATTGAACCTGTTCATCCACATATTATACACAGTTAATTAGTTTTAGCTTAATCAATTAAATGCCCAACTATTTAGGTCAAATCTTCTTTTATTTCACGTCCACATTCAACGGTTCATCAAAATTTACCTAAAGTTTTCCTCTTTCTATCTAATGAGACAAATCAACATTTTATCTTAACAATATTGAATTGTTAATTGTCTCCTCAACTGGTCATTTGGTATTTAAAATGACATTACAATAGAATATGTTATAACAAGTTAACAACCATCCAAACAACTTGTTAAGGAGTTATGATGAAAATGAAAACATTAGCAAACACCAAACATAATATATGCTTTACAATATTATACTACAAAATCATAGTCCCAACTAATTGTTATTATGGATCATTTGATTTCACTGTATTCTATCATTATCTAATTAGTCAACACCAATTCCAATATATCATACTACATTTATGTGTATGTGTCCTCTTTTAGTCACTTGTTATGGATCATTTGAAAGGTAAAATGGAATTATAAAATAGATTTGGCAGTAGCCAACTAATCACCAAAGTAAATGGATTAGGTAGTTAGGTCTTGAATTAGTATTTGGCTCAATTAGTATTGTAAATTTGTTAGCAGGGCAAGTCTAGTGCACTAAAACTCTCGCTACATGCAGGATCCGGGAAAGGGCCCGACGTCATGTAAACTTGTTAGCAGGGCAAGCTCGGTGCACTAAAACTACAGGGTCCAGGGAAAGGCCCGACCACAAAGGGTCATGTAAACTTGTTATCAATTTCATAATTGTTGACATTGAAACCAAGAGAAATGTGTGTTAGCTATTTCTCATAACTTTACAAGGATGTATAAGTATTGTACACAGAAAGTATTTCCTAGCTAATGAATGATCACTATACTTGTGAAGAAAAAAAAAAGAATTTTACAAATAAATCAGAAATGGCCAGGGGAAAAAGTTGGAAATGGCCAACCTCCATTTCTGTTGGTGATAGAAATGGGGAGAAAGGAAGAAAAGAAGATAAGCAATGCACAGTTATGCTGATGTTAACTCCATCTGTGACTGCTTTTTCTGCAGCCTTCCTTTCAAATTCCTAATTTTGGCATCTACTCTGGCTGTGAAACCGATCTTCGTCTTCTGTCTTGCTTTAGTTTGCTGTCTCTTCCACATACGTTCATCTTGAACGTCTTTCTTATAATACTTGATTTCTTGAATAACGTGATGATCCCTCGGATGGAACGCTCTTTGGAAAGCTATGTGGGCAAGGTAAGGCAAAATGCAGGCTAAAGTTACTAGGAGGGTGGTACACCAAAAGATTGGAGCAGGACCTAAGTTTTCCTGCAGGATTCTGAAGGAATATTTAGCATAATCTGGGAATATCTCACCATAGAGGACAACAGATAAGTACCAAACAGCAATGCTCCCCCAGATAAAGACATGTTGTATCCATGTAAAATGACACATTGTGAGCGCGATTTGGCAGTTGACAGCCCAGATGACACAGGTAAACATTGAAGTACCAAGAATAGCTAAGTCAGCAGGCTGTCCATTGGAGTGGAATGCTTGATCATAGAAGAATAAAACGTTGAGGAAGAAAATCACGAGGGAGGTGTAGATACCGTTGCTAAGCCACCCAAGTATTCTATACCAGTCAAAGAACAAGTTTTTGGGTCCTTGCTGGTACAGTGCAGGAAACTGCAGAGGACATTAAAGGTTTACTAGATTGATAGGTAGGAACTCCAAGAAGTTATTAACCAAAGACTCACTTACCTGTAAGCAAACTTCAGACGACACATCCTGCTCGAATACTCCAAGTGAAATTACAGGCAATGAGGTAAGAAGCACATTGAATAGAATCATATACATATCATTATATACTGACTGTCCGGAAAAGCCAGCGTACACCTCAAAGTAAAAGAGTGTGAGGCCAAAAGCTATGTTTTTATAGAAGAAGTAGCATATCTGCATACAGAAGATTATGGTTCAGATTAGATGAAATATGTAAAGGGTCCAAGTTTATGTATTTCATGTTCTGTGCACAAATGACACAGAAATGCATCAATTACCATCTGAGCAATTCGTTTGTAGCACCAATGCCCGTGTACAACAAGAAGTCTCTCCAAGAACCGAAACTGTGCGACAGCAAAGTCACTAGCCATCACTGCCTGCAAGAAGCTGATAACCATTTAAGCGGAGTTACAGCAAGAGGATATACTCGCCAAGGGGAAAATATGACCTTGTTTCATTCCTCAAGATTGATGCAAGAGATCGTTCGTTAGTGTATGCATATTATAGTCCCAAGAAGAATGTAAAGTTGTTTTTAATAGATTAACATGGAAAAAAACCCAGTATACGCATTACCAACCTGCATTCCTTCTGCACCGCTAATGCCAACACCAATGTCTGCTTCTTGAATCATCCCAACATCATTTGCACCGTCACCAATTCCTAGGGTGATTTTTCCAGTTCCCTGCTTCACTAACCTTGTTACCTGAGAAGTATGAGTAGATTCACTTATGGAAGAAAGAATAGTCGGGATAGATTTGGAAAAGCAAATCAAGTTTGAGATTATCTTACCAAAGCCTTCTGCTTAGGAGAGACACGGCAGCAAATGACTGAAGCACAATCAACAGCTAAATTCAAAAATTGATGCTTCGTATCATCCTCCAATGCATAAGATAGCGTTTTCCCATCAATAATCAAAGCAAATGCTGCATGAGGATCCTTTTCAAGTTTGACCATCTGGGAAGCATTTGTAATTTGCTTCAAAATGTTCTCCTTTGTGGCCTGATCAGCAACAAATAAATGGAAAGCTGTCATAAATGATACTAATAAATTTCCATTATTTGATTCCAGCAAACCTACCTGTTTAGAATCTTGGGCCACTGAGTCTGCATCCACTGATGTTATGCATATCTGTTTCATCCCTTGTCGAAGCAAACTACATGCGTACCCTATGTTTATGGCTGTTTCCATTTTATCACCAGTCAGAACCCATATCTTGAGACCAGCTTGCGCCAGTTTATCTATGCACTGAGGAACCTGGTGATAGCATACGTTAAAAGGATAGTGAAGGGAAATATATATACTTTCATTTTCTAGTTCTAGTAATAGAAGGAACATACTCCCTTCTGTAGTTTGTCCTCCACAGCCGTAGCACCAACGAGGATCAAATCCTTTTCCATCATATCAGATACACGTTCAAGAACGACATCTCTATCCCCTCCAATTGAAGTTTTTGCTTTAGTAAACTCTTCATTCCAAGTCGAGTACTCTGCCTCATCCAGTTTCTTGTAGGCAAGCACAAGAGTACGCAACCCCGCTTCCCCATATTCGTTCAAATGCTTAGTCATAGCTTCCTCAAACTTCCTTCCATTCTTTGCTAATCTATCATAGATGATGCTGCATATCCAAATAGACAATATTTAATTACAAGACAGGTAGCCATAGGGTACTTTGATAAACTTAACAAATAGCACAAACAAGGGAAATTCATCCTTTATAATATTTCCTACTTCACGCAGAGTCGCAGACAACAAGGCATTCACATTGAGAGTATGTATTATAGCAGAGACGCAGGAGCTAAAATTGAGAATTAAAAAGAGTACCTGTCTGCTCCTTTACACAAGAGAAGAATCTGTCCAGTTTCATCCCGAATAATAACAGACATTCGCTTCCTCTTGCTGGTGAAGTCCAAAAGATTAAGAATTTTGTATTCTCTGGAGTAAGCGGAACAAAATGTAAGTACACAACAAGGGTAAGGCAATCTTAGGACAAACTTTTGGAGGTTCGAAACTTGATCTTACTTTTCAATTGGATCTTCAAAAGAAGGGTATCTTTCTCTTACAAAAACACTTGCTTGAGTTCTTTTGAAAAACTCAAAACCAAATTCCCTAGCCGCAACAACAAATGATACTTCATCTGGAGACTCTGATTCATAATTTAAGCCTCCAGTCTCCTCATTTTGTTCGGGAATGGCAGCATGACAAATTGCAAGTATCCTATAGAAAAGCAAGATGACATCTGTATTTGGCTCTTTCATCCAACATCCCTTCATAAGGCGGCTATCCTCAAAGCTGAAACCCTTTATTGCAGGTTTGAGATTTCTTTCATCTGTAGAAGTGACGACTGTCTCCAGTTGGACTACCCCATTACCACCATCAGCTGTATGTGAAGATTCAAGATCTTGCCCACCCAGGTCCTCAGCCAACTGCTTTGCAGCTGCAAGCTCTACATCACTAGCACGTGTTCCATACTGAATTCCAGCAATAGAGCATTTCAGGAAGTCCATTTGGTTGCACGTTAAAGTGCCAGTTTTGTCCGAGAGGATTGTATCAACCTGCCCCAGCTCCTCATTTAAGTTTGAAGTACGAGCTTGAGCAGGAGTTCCTGTCTCCTCATCATACATACTGATATCCTGGTTTATGAATGATGCCTGTAGGACTTTCACTACTTCAATGGAGACATAGAGGGAAATGGGAATTAAATAACCATACAAGATAAGTGCTGTAAGCAAATGCAGAAGGCCAGACAACTCAGGCTCGCTTAGATCAGTTGAATTATTGTTTTTGTCAAAAGGTTGCAGATACCACCATTTTGGCATGTCGAATTTTACATTTAATGCAAAGCCAATGGAACTAACACATGATATCAAAAGAAGGAGGCCAAAGAGGAGGTAAATGATCTTATCCATCTGTAGTTCAACCCTGCTCCTCTTTGAAGGGGACTTTGTAGAATTCTGCATAACTTTGCTATCGTGACCAGTGAAAATTACAACTCCATAGACATAACCAGTATTCCTGAGCTTTGAATCCCGGAGAAGAATCTGACTAGGATCAAGAGGATAAACCTGACGATCATATTCAAGGTTGCCAACAAAAGTGTAAAGACTAGGATTGGGATCTTCACATTTTATGGTCGCACTGAATTCCTTGAAAGCCTCATCGTCATCCAAGGGTAAGGTAACCTCCAAAGCTCTTCTTACCTTCAAGTTTGTCTCTCCATCCAAGTTCATAGTTTCCACGTAACAAATTCCATCTTCGTAACTAGATGATAAAAGAAGTAAATCACATGGAAAAAATTGATCCTTTTTCACTTTCAGGACATCTCCAACGCGGAGTTTCATCCATTGCTTATCTACAAACACACCATCTGTCGAATGTACCCTAGCTTTCCTATGATTTACATTCATATCTTGTAGGAATCGCTTTGAATCTTCCATTCCTTCCTTTGCCATACTCAAACCAACAACAAATACCAAAGGAGCCACCGTACTAAATGGATCAAATGGCGAAAGATCTGTTGTAAGTGTTAGGATTGCACAGCCGAGAAAATACAAGTTAGCAACTCGCCTAAATTGCTCGAATAAGGCCTTGGGTAGGAAGGTGATGACATTGTACTTTGTAGTGGATATAAAATTTGTGCAATACTTGAAAGGTTTCTTTTCATGGATTTCGGGTTTGTTGCAATGGACTACTCTTGAAGAACCAGGTCCTAACTCATGAGGACCTTCTTCGTCAGAAGTAGGTGGCCGTTTACGACAACCAAATGAATAAATACTACTCCTGCGGATTTTTGCCCTTATCCTACCTCCAGCCATTCTATATCACCACATGAAAAAGATTCAACACACACAGCTACAGGTTGCTTTCAACAACATGATTAAACAGACCGGGCATCATGCTTAACGCTGATGCAACATCACAGCAAGATGAATTTAAGCCACAACTCAAGTCGAGATTTACTTAACCTGAAAACATTCAAAAAAACAACAACTGCATTATTTTGGCATTTTGAGCTCATAGATCAATAATATCAATATCAAACAAGCTAGAAATAAAAAAAATTGAGAGCTGAAAATCTATAAACCAAATATTTCACAGAAAAAGCATGCTCCCCACATATTTTTTTATGACAACAGAATCCGCAACTAACATTCTTTGGATGCCCACATGTAAACTCGCAAATTACAAATCGCAGTAGGGACAAACTCGACCCAGAAGGCCAATTCTCAGGCAAGAATGCCCCCACATTGAAAGAGAATACAGTAAAAATTATGAAAAATGACAAAATATTCAGCTATGTTGCAGGTATTTTATAACATAAACAAATAAGATAACACATCAACAGAATCACAACATGAGATTTGAGGGAAATACATTATGGATTTTTTATTATTATTTTTTGTAATGTGCCCCGTCATTCGGGAACAAAAACAGAAAGGTGGAGGAATAAAAGATTTACCTGAAGCATGAAAATTGCAAAAAGAAAAAAAAGAAAAAAGAGAAGAAGAGAAATGGAGAGAGGAAGAAAGAACATGAGAATGCAGAGACAAGTTTTTACGTAGAATTAGGAATGACAAGACATTCAACTCCTCTCTCCTTCCTAAACTCTCCAACAAATGCCAGTATTTTACGGGGCCTCTCTTTTTTTATTTCACTTCTTTTTTTCTTTCCTTTTTAGTAATCAAGTTTGTACACGCCTTAATTTGTTTCAAAAGCTACTTACTATCAAATAGCTGAGGCTTTGACAGATGGAAAAGAAGTCACCTGGTGAACTCTTCGTTATTATCAACTAACTTCATTGACTACTACATCACAACCTTACACATTTTTTGTTATTCTTTTGAAAGAAATGATGTTCGATACCTAGTTTAAAACCATGACCAATCAGAAGGTAAGACCAAACCAAAAGTTCTTCTCTTTTTTTAAGAAAGAATAGAGAGATCATATCCAATTCTGCGTAACCCCTTGGTTGTTTTCTTATTATCATTTGTTACTTTTTAAAATTTCTTTTGGGTAGGTGAAAATTCTTCAAAATAACACCTTTTTAGCCAACAAAACACCAAAGGAAATATGTAAGTTTTTACGAATCTCTCCTTATAACAACTTGTCCTACAATTTCATATTTATCATTCACATGCTTAGTGTAGTTGCATCTATACCCATGTTTGATTCGAAATATGTTTCGTTTTTGAAGAAATTTTTTAAACAGTAGAGGTCCACCCCTTCTTCAAACTTGCACATAGCGAGAGCTTAATCAATCAGCTTCCTTTTTTAATGATTTGTTAAATTTTGAGCAAGGTAAAAGGAAAAAGGATCAAAGAAGCAGAAATTCATATGTTGATCCAAAATGCATAAAGTCTGGCCTCCGCTTACAAGACAATACAGTCAACAGAAGATAATAAATGGTATAAAATGAACGGACTCTAAGAATACGCAACCATCAGTCCATCACCATCTGAAGTAAAAGTTACTACATATATATAATCATAAAGAATTATGTCAAAAAAGAATTGCTCTCTCCAAACTTAAAGAAAATGTTCATCTGAGAAGTGATCTTGTCAAATGTTCGCGCGCTGTTGCCAATGCTTGAGTTATTGTCTGAAAATTGTAACACACATCAAGATAAAAGAAATACTCAGTATAAACAAAGTGTAAGCTAGCAACATTTGATGTGGTTCCTGTTAAGTACTTAAAGCACCAGCTAGTAAAGAGTCAAGAGATAATGAACATGTCAAATAATTAAGTTGTTTAAATCCTCAAAAAACCAGTCCAGACATTGGATAATTTACTGTTTTGGGACGGAGGGAGTAAAATCTAACAAGAAAATGAATTTACTATGAACAATACCTATAAACAGTTGTTTTTTCTTTACAGCTAAACAACGCGCAGGAGCATTTTGGGACAATCCAGGAGAGTTCTAACAACAAACCTTGTCTAGAGAACACCTACTGCAAAATGATTCTAGCTAAGCATAAGAGTATGAGATATCTTAAAACATTGCCACACTAGAAAATCTGTCTCGCCCCTTTAAAATTTCAGCCTAAGCAGCATTATAGATCTAGAAGAGCTTGATTTTCAGCCCTTGCAAGGGATTGCTAGATTTAAAATTTCAGCCTAAGCAGCATTATAGATCTAGAAGAGCTTGATTTTCAGACCTTGCAAGGGATTGCTAGATTGCTCTTATTTTGTCTGTCCTATAACCCATAAAATTCTGACGGAAGTTTATATGAAGTCAAGGAAAGATATGAGATTCTACATAAGTACACATAGACATGATTAAAGTATGATTCAGCAATAGAAAAAATTATTTTTTCTTACTTGTTCAGACAAGGGTGCTCCATCATCCATGTTATGACTGGAAACTTTTCCAGCAATGATATTACCATCAGTTTCAAGTATCATCCTGCAAGCATATGTACCAAGCACCAAAAAGTTGAGAAAAAATGTTGATTGTAAATGTTGTAAGAGAAGCCAACAATGCAAAGCGGTTAATAGGATGAATATGCTACTTGAAACTTAATAGAAACACTAGATGTTAATAATCTACCTTGTACAAGCAACATATCTAGACCCAATGGCGGAACCACATGCATTCCAGGGGTATCCCTTCGCCGAAAATTACACTGCATAACTACGTAAATTTTTTGAATTTATGTATATACACTATATGTTGAGTCCCCATATTTTCATGCGTGTTTACTTCTTTATATATTGATAATCCTAAGTGAAAATCCTGGCTTCACCACTATCTAAGATCAATAGAAGTATCCTCTAACAAGAGAGCTAGATCAGAATAAAATACTTATGAATTTGTTATATTTTTTTCTTTGATAGCTGCAAAGTTCCTGTGCCAGTGGCGGTTCATAACTAGAAAATTGTTATCTATCTATTTTGACAATAAAAACCCAGTACAAGAGCAACTACCATGGTGTCTCCTTTGAAAAGTTTGAACACATATTTGCAAAGAGGATTCTCTTCTAACTTCATTAACTCCAAAGCTAAATTCATATTTGCATTTACTTTTTCACTACACGCAACTCCCAAATCATTACACCGATTATCTCTGGTTTTTATATTCTTTTGGCTTGAACAAGTTATTTAATATGCCACTTTGAATTGAAAAAATAAGTTCAATTAAAAATTCACACATGTCGAGTATGCCACAATTCCTAGCAACTATTAAAACGTAACTATTGTTTAATATTGGAAAGAATCACATGAGAATTTCTTTAGCAGCAGCAGAACACTGAACAAAGAAGGCGAAGGAACAGTAGTAACATGCTAGACTACATCTACTAAAGAACCACTGACTTACCCTCCATCCACAATCTCATCAAGGCATAGCAGAATAAGATCTAAGTTCTCAAGTGCCTCCCTCTGCTCAACGTTGTTCCTGAAACAATTGCACATTGGATTAGGCAGAAAATGTGCACAGTAAGATCTCTATCCCGAAATCAAGAAGAAGTTTTAGAGTGTCACTAAACATACCTTAGAAGAAGCGTAACTGCATCAAAGAAACCCTGAAGAACAGTGGCTAGCACTAGTTCATTTTCATCATCACCTCCAGTGACAAAGAAGTGCAGGTCTTGCACAAACTTATAAACAATAATGTTGTTCTCAAACATTGTTATTTCAGCTGTAGATCAGAACTCAAAAGGTAAGCCCAAGCAACTTAAGCACATTAAAAATCAAACCTTTCACGGTAGTTAGAAGACAACAAATACAAAAATCACCAAAAAGTAGTTAAATCACCTTCAGGCTTTTTATACAGGAAAGTATGTAGTTGCAAAAAGAAAAATAGTAATAGTTCTAAAATGATTGGCCCTATTAGTTGTTGCGAGTCACGAGCATGTAACTTGTTTTGAATTTCACCATATTTATGCAACAGTATAGCAAAAAAACATGCCAAAAAAAGTTCAGACATAAGGATCATTCAAGCAGGAACGGATCCCAATACCTTCAGTCCGAGCATTTGTCTTTTGAGTCTTGGTGAAAATATACTTCTCGAAAGCAATCTTAGCGCTGTTTGTCGGCCAGTCATCAGAGTAGTATTTAACAGCTACACGCTTTCCTTCCGAATCCAAAAGAAGTATGTTCTTCACCACAGGACAAGAATCCTATACAATCGAACAGTCACCATTTTGTCATGAGTAAACCATATACTCACATCAGGCAAGTAGCAAACTACTCTCTCCATTTCAATTAGTTCGTCCATAAAAACTCATTTAACTTTTTTGGCAACTTCTCAGTTCTAACTTTTCATATGACCTGTTTACGACAAGATCAAAAGGGCATTTTGGTACATCTTGGTAAGATCACATGATTCAAAAGTGTTCTTTGCTTTCTTAAACTCTGTGGAAAGCCAAAACCAGACAAATAAATTGAATCAGAGTGAGTATCTAACTAAACAGGTACTTCAACACACGAAACCTCAATATTCTAATTTCCAAAATCAAACGGCGATATGACTAACATAAGAACATCTGCACCGAATGAGATCTAATTTGTAAAAATCAACAGACAACGACGAACAAATGGTGGTTAACATCAAGAAAAACCCAATAATGATTGCATCGCAACCATTGATACGAAAACTAGAAAGACAAATCACTAAAACACAATATTATCCAGATCACTAGACAACTAAGCATTGAAAAATCAAATCTTGCAAAAAAAAAATGTAAACTTTGTAGAAGAATTCTAATTTTAGGAGTACAATAGAACAAGAGTATATACGTACATGATTTAGAAGGAATCCGGCCATTGATGAAAGATCGATTCACCACCAGAAAATTTCTTGTTGATTTGCAGTGAAAGGAGTAACTCTTTCCGTCAGATTTGGAAACCATTGGGGGGGGTTTAGTATAAATATTTTTGGTGAAGGCTAAAATTGGGCCGTTAATGAAGGATGAGAGTAATGGACCTTTTGAGAGTTCAACCAAGCCCAGCCCATATGACCCCAATCTTTAATATTTGCTCCTCATAACAAATATAATTTTTTTTTGGAATAATTACGGTGTAAGGTCATTTGGCCAAAATAATTATTAAAAAAATAATCATTAGTTGTATAGACATATATACTTAGTTTATATTTTATGTATAGTCAAACTATATTCAGTTTTTTAGTGTATCATAATATACATTAAGTGTATAGCTCATGTATAAGTAATATATACTGTATAGTCAGTGTATAGTTTTTTGACTTTTGGTAAATTATATTATATAGTCATATATATTTTCTTTGATTATGGGCTATTTTTTATATAAATAAAAGAGGGCTATGTTTGTTATAATTTAATTAGTTTACTGTATATATTTGAAAGGGAAAACTAAGCTTGTACCCCTTTAAATCAAATTATTTACATTCATATACCCTTTCCATTTTGTATGATATACCAATAGGGTATACATACACCAACAAGGTATCACAGATAAATAAATTCAATTCTATATGATACTGATATGGTATAAATATATCGACAGAGTATCTAATCAATATATTTTCTACTAATTTAGTATTTAATAATTTTTTTATTTGTTTCTTTAAAAAAAATCATATATACCAATTGAGTATCAATATATCGCCAGCGTATCACAAATGACTGACGTCATTCTACATGATACCGCTATAGTATACATATACCGCCAGAGCATATTTCATAGTATTTATGCTGACGTCAGTATGATATCAGCATACGAAATAAAAAGGGGTAAGCGAGTAGAAAGATAAATAGTTTGGGTAATGGGTCCATTAAGGATAAATAATTTAGATTGGATCTATTAAGGATAAATAATTCAAATTAT
>DF357220.1:193394-215743 GCA_000787875.1 Solanum virginianum | reverse complement strand
TTGGGTAATGGGTCCATTAAGGAAAAATAATTTAGATTGGGTAATGGGTCCATTAAGGATATTCCACCAATTTAATATTCGCTGGACCTTCATCAAATGCCTTGTAAGCCTGATTACCCGTACAATAATCGTACTCTCTTCTTAACACTTGCATCACATTGTAAAGTTCTGGATCAAACTCGAAATCTGCACATGAAAAATATCGCGGTTAAAGAAAAACTCATTTATTTGACTCTCAAAATTCGAAAGACTAATATATTTAAAAGAAAGTAAATGACGAGTTATATCGCTCTTTCGGTTTTAGCAGCGCGGTTCGAATTTTGAGAATCATACTACCATAATTGAAACAAATCTTGCATAACTAAAAACTACTACTTATAAGTCAGGATAACTGATAAAAGAAAAACTTATTTGACTCTTGAAATCTAAAAAGTACTATCAGATTTAAAAAGATGAAATCATTAAGTACTACCACCAGAGCATATTTCATAGTATTTATGCTGACATCAGTATGATATCAGCATACGAAATAAAAAGGGGTAAGCGAGTAGAAAGATAAATAGTTTGGGTAATGGGTCCATTAAGGATAAATAATTTAGATTGGATCTATTAAGGATAAATAATTCAAATTATGTTTATTTTGTGTATTGTTTCCTATTTGAAATATCCCTTTTTTTTTAGGATATAAATTTATATTTACATATATCATAATATCCATAAAGCATGACTTTAGTTACTAAAGAATTTATGATCGTTTAAGCATAAGTTCAATTACTAAAAGCAAATATTAAAGAGCTAACCAATTTGAAGAATAAACATAGTTTGATACATCCTTATACTAAGCGAAATGCAGAAAAAGTCGAAATATACGCATTTGAAATTTGTCCTGCTAGAGTTACTATTTATTTTTAATACGATGTACAAAAAATAACAATATATCAAATAACTTATCAAATTAATTCTTTAAAATGTAGATGATCATTCATGAAAACAAATTAATAAAACAAACATTGAAGTAAATGAACCAACGCTGGTAAATTTAGACCACGAGCTAGAAGATTAAACCATCTATGAAAACTACATTACAATTTCTTTTCTACACAACAAAATTCCTTCATGCCACTATACAATACATACTAATAAGAAATCATAAAAAGATCAAATTAATCCAATTTAGCCCAAGACTAAATCTAAACACTAAATACTCTCTTATTTTACCTATAAATACGATTATTAGCTCAAACTCGAGAACTTGATTATGAAAATTCATCATAAGCTGTTGGACAACAGGTCCAACAGCTCACGAAGAGATTAGTCGGGCTCGTGTCCGACTAAGGAGCGTAGAATGCAGAGCCACACTTGCATTTCCATCCTTCAGGTTCGTAATTAGTGTACTGAACTCCCACTCGACCTGTGTTGGTGGGTACTTGTATGGCTTTACAAGGCATACAGCCATAACATTTATGCTCACAGCTGGGAGGACTTGATCCTATCATTTTCATCTCTTCTTTACTCACACTGCTATTTTCTTCTGCTTCCTTCACTTGTCTTTGTCCTTCTATGCTCATGTTTCCCTTAAATCGAAGAAGAAAAAGCTTATTTAGTACTTCATTGGAATGCGCAAAATTGCGAAAGGATTTAAAGATCACCTCATTTGTGCTCAGTTTAGATTGTTGATTTGATGCCAATGGTCTGCTATTAACACAGGATAACCAGAGTGCGAATGTGATTAGGACGAAAAAGAAGTATTTACCCTTCATTTTCTACTTGCACACCAAGTGTTTGTATAAATGAGGCAATGAAAGTCTGAAAGAGAAAGAGACAAAAAAGCAGGGGATTTAGAATAATTGGAGATTGATCATTTGGTTCACTTCAAAGGGTGTCCATATCATGATAGCTTTATAAAGGAAGCAAAGGATTCAAAATTGTCAAGCTCCCAAATTCCAAAAAGCAATCTCTCCAAAGCTCCTTGGATTTCTCTAAGCCTCTCTGTAAGTTGTATTGGTAAAAACGAAATCTTTACTTCTCAAACAAGTGATACTACTCTTATCCTGCATCTTTCTGGCAAAAAGCCTACAACTTTTACAACTTTTTTTCTTAAATAATAGTTCTAGTTGTACTAGTCTTATTTTGACAACTCAATTCACCTTATGATTTATCTATTGTCTTTCTTTCTTGTTCCTCTATGTACACGTTGCTTCAAATCTTGAAATGAAACTGGAAGTACCCTTTTTAGGTTCTGAGAAAAACCTGAATGCAGCAGCCTATATAAATGGCAGGTTAATTAACAGGGGAAAATTGTGGGGGCCTAGACTGCAGAGCCACCTATTCCCCCTTTTGGTCATATCCTGGAACTGGACAAGAAGGAAAATCTTTCTTTAAATTCTTTTCTGTTTTTAAATTCAAGAAATAAGTACACAGAATCAATGTCTGAGATACTCATTACCAAAATAAAAAATAAAAAAATCTTAACTTGTGTTAATGAACAGAACTTATAATATAGTACATAATAAGTAGTTAGTTAACTACTTTCATGAAGAGGGAAGCGCGCAGGGGCAGAGCCAAGTAAGACAAACATTACATTGTTTGTGTATATAATTGATGTCGTCCCTCTTTAATTTTTTCGTGTGCTTACTTCTCATTGCTCTATCTCTGAGGTAGTAGTAAGATCTGCGTACATTTACCCTCCCAGATTCCACTTGTGGAATTTCACTAGATATGTTGTTATTATTGTTACTTCTCATGTTTTAAATCCCATTATTGAAACTCCGGTTCCGTCACTGGAAAGCACTATGACCAAACAAGTTTTTCTTGTTATCCAAAGAGTAGAGCTTGATTTTCTATTGGACCCTGCAAGGGTTTCTGGATTTTATCTATCCAAAGAAATGAAGCCTTCCATTGACTTTTAGCAGTAGGCTAAAGTTGAACTTAGCGAAGTAAGAGCAGCTGATTGCAGCATCAGCATTGAATAATGAGTTGCAATAAATAGGGAAGAAAGAATGAGGAGCCAATAATTAAACAAACATTTTATTTTGGTTCTTTCAACATTTGAGGTAAGAACTGTGAAACCAAACCTGGGAAGCAAGCACATATAAAAGGAAAGCTGATAAGTACCATTCAATGCACTGTTTTTCATTTTCTAGCTGATGAGTGGCAGTAAAGTAGCATGTGCAGACAAAGTTAGGTTGTAGAAATGTAGCATATAGCCTATGGTTTTGGGATTCAAGAAAATACTGTTAATTAAGTTACGAGAAAACTATTTAAAACACCCTTGAAGTTGACGCAAGTTATTAGTTTCATCTTTGAACTATCAACAGTCTCAAAAACACTCATCGACTTGACTAACTTAATTAAAATACACTCTCGAACTATCACAAGTGTTAAAAACACCCCTTAATTTGGCAAAAATTTATAGGTGTATTTCACTCTTGTTACAAGATTTGGGGTTTATTTAAGTTCAGTTAGTCAAGTAGAGACGTGTTTTTAACACTATCAATAGTTCGAGGATGAAACTAATAATTTCATGCCAAATTTAGGGGTATTTTTAATACTGTTCTCTCTAGTTATTGATAAATTATATTTTAATATTTGTTGCTTCATGTTATTTTGCCGTCTTATTTTCTTGCACCTAGCTTCATACTATTCTACCCAACCCATAAGCAAAATTGCAATCTCTTAACCACTGCACTAATTATTTAGCTTATGCCAATAGGTGTCAATACTTGTATAAATATTTATTAAATCAAATTTTAACATATATATACAATGTAACTTTTTGATGAAGGCGTGGCACTTTGACACCCCTCGGCCAAAGGTGGATCCCCTAGTAGTATTTATTGGAATGATTTGATGATACACTATGGTCTTTGTCATTCAATGACCATGCTTTCTGAACAGTTATTATGCTTGGATAAGTTTTACAAAAATAAAAATTAGAAAGCCAATAAAAACAAGTATCATAATGAAGAAGGAACACACAGTTGATTTTTTTCTCTTTTCATTGTGGAATCAACATTACAAATGTATATCTTCTTCTTCATAGTTGATTTTTTTCTCTTTTCATTGTGGAATCAACATTACAAATGTATATTTTCTTCTATGATCGTATGTCTTTTTAGGCAAACCAAAATATGTGCCTTGGTTTTGTTCCTTGTCTACTTGTCTGAATGTCTTCTAACATGTGCACCACTTCCTTCATCTCTGGCCTATTTTCTGGCTTTATATCCCAACATTTCTTCATTATATTTGATAATGCCGTGGGACAACATTTTGGTATCTCAGGTCTTCGATCCTGATTTTTCAAAACACAACTAGTTATTAGTATAACGTGTTAAGTTTTTAACAAACTAATAGATAGATGAAAATAGAATATTAAGCACCTTATAAATTTGATGTGAGATTTTGCTACAAGAAATGTGTTCAGGATATGGGTCTAAACAAGTGTACATTTCCCACAAGCAAATTCCAAAGCTATAGACATCACACTTATGATCATATGATGGTTCACTCAAGACCTCAGGAGCCATGTAACCGATAGTGCCAGTTGTTCCCTCCATCGTAGGAGGATAACTCAAGTGACTAGAGATTCCAAAATCAATTATCTTCACTCTTCCAGTTTTGTCAAGAAGTAAATTTTCAGTTTTCACATCTCGATGAGCAATTTTTTTCGAATGAAGATAACTCAATCTGCAATTATATAACACATTATTAGAAAAACGATTATTCCACAGTTTAACATATGGTTATGTTTATGAATTATAATGCATACCCTTTAGCAACGTCCAATGCAAGTTGGAGAATAGTATCCAAAGGCAACTTCTTTTTCATTGTGTATTTTGAAAGATAGGATTTAAGAGTTCCTCCACCAATATATTCCACAACAATGCAACATCCATTTAATGGTACTGCTGAACCTTTTTTACTTTTTATTTTTATTTCTGACATATTATTCTTCTTAATAGCCCCAATAAACTGCACCAAAATTAATATATTTAACTGTCATCAACTAATTTTTGAAAATATTTCAAAAAACGAAAAAGATTATAATTACGTAGATATGTACCTTGGCGATATTGGGATGTTGAAGAGTGCGCCATACAGAAATTTCTTGTATGAATACATCTTCCATTAATTTTCTTTTTCCTCCCATTGAATTCTTTTTTTCATGAAACATTTTAACTGAAAATTACCAAAAGAATATGTATTAATTAAAGGTCACCATACGCATGCTACTTTTTGAATCCATCTAAAAATTAATATTTACCTGCAACTTTTTTCCCATTATAATAACCTTGGTAAACGAATCCAAAACCTCCAACTCCAACAAGTTTGTTGATCGTTAGCTTTCGAGGATCCAACTCCCTTTCTTCCTTCTCCATGGTGATCTTCATATTACTCAAAAATAACTAAAATTTACTACTGTGAAATTGTGATCTTGGGATCAATAATATTTTGTTAAGTAGATTTTCATGTGATGTGAATTGTGATCTTACGTATATATAATAATCCTACTAATTTGTAATACAATTCCTATATGGAATGCCCTCACTTAAATGATATTAGGAAACTATAATCCGTAACCTATGTGGAATTGGCTTCATACTATTAGGAAACTATAGAGTAATATGGGCTTAATTAGTTAAATATGGAAACTATAATCCGTAACCTATATGGAATTGGCTTCATACTATTAGGAAACTATAGAGTAATATGGGCTTAATTAGTTAAATATGGAAACTATAATCCGTAACCTATATGGAATTGGCTTCATACTATTAGGAAACTATAGAGTAATATGGGCTTAATTAGTTAAATATGGAAACTATAATCCGTAACCTATATGGAATTGGCTTCATACTATTAGGAAACTATAGAGTAATATGGGCTTAATTAGTCCAATAATTTACTATTTATATTTTTTTTGGAAAAATAACATAATTAGGTAAACACATGATATGTACTTACATTATATAATTATAGTTTAAAAAAATTACAATTTATAGCTATACTTGTTGTTATTTTCTCTCCTCTCTCCCCCTCTCTCTCTCTGCAGTTTCTTGCAGATATACAATTATAAATGTATACCAGCCATATATATATAATTATTTTGACAAATATACATAGTTAATTCGACAGATATACATATACAATTTGCCTCTCTCCACTCTCGCTCGCCTCTCCCCTCCTCTCTTGACCTCGCTCGCCTCTCCCCTTTTCTCTTGACCTCGCTCGCCTCTCTCCTCCCTCATCTCAATCCCACTTGCCGGATATACAAATATATATGTATAATAATTACACAAATATAATTATTTTATAGATATACACATACATTTTGACAAATATACATATACAGTTCGCATCTCTCCTCTCTCTCAATCTCGCTGTCCTCTCTCCTCCTCTCCAGGTCACATAACTCAGGTTATATTGTGTAATTATGTAAAATATAGCTATTTGACCATATTAAGTTTCAAGCCTAGGCTATTTATGGAAGTTTCCCAAATTAGAAAAATTACGCGAATAAGCAAATATATATTAGTTAATTAACTAACATAGCCATAATTTGAATTAATTATGGCTCGAAACTGTAATTACAGTTTGAGTTTTGTATAATTCGCACGATTTATACAAACGTTGTGCATCAATTGTATAGCGAAATATACAAACCCCATAAAAAATTGCGAATTATATAGCGAATTATATAAATGTTGTGTGAATTATACAAACGATGCATGCATATACAAACACTGTTATAACTATAATTACAAAATGTAATTACTCATATTATAATTATGAAGTATAATTAATGTATTTGGAGTGATTATATATAAAAATTCCTCAAAAGAATTTTGAAGAAAAAGACAAGAAAAAAACCCCTTCCTATACGAAAGGGAGATGGGAGAAAAGATTAAAGGTCAAAATATTATTCAGTGCATGAATTGTATAGCGAAATATACAAACCCTATAAAAAAATTGTAAATTGTATAGCTAATTATACAAATGTTGTGCGAATATACAAACGATGCACGAATATACAAACACTGTTATAATTATAGTTACAAAATGTAATTACCCATATTATAATTATGAAGTATAATTAATGTATTTTGAGTGATTATATATAAAAATTTCTCAAAAGAATTTTGAAGAGAAAGACGAGAAAAACGAAAGGGAGATGGGAGAAAAGATCAAAAGTCAAAATATTATTCAGTGCATGAATTGTATAGCGAAATATACAAATCCTATAAAAAAATTGCGAATTATACAAATGTTATGTGAATTATGCAAACGATGCATGAATATAGAAATACTGTTATAACTATAGTTAAAAATGTAATTACCCATATTATAATTATGAATAATGTATTTTGAGTGATTATATATAAAAATTCCTCAAAAGAATTTTGAAGAAAAAGACAAGAAAAAAACCCCTTCCTATACGAAAGGGAGATGGGAGAAAAGATCAAAGGTCAAAATATTATGCAATGCATGAATTGTATAGCGAAATATACAAAGCCCATAAAAAAATTGTGAATTGTATAGCGAATTATACAAATATTGTGCGAATTATACAAACGATGCACAAATATACAAACACTGTTATAACTATAGTTACAAAATGTAATTACCCATATTATAATTATGAAGTATAATTAATTTATTTTGTGTGATTATATATAAAAATTCCTCAAAAGAATTTTGAAGAAAAAAACCCCTTCCTATACGAAAGGGATTTGGGAGAAAAGATCAAAGGTCAAAATATTATTCAAAGGTCACGTAGAATAAATAACCTTCAATTCATGACTTTTAAATTTCTTTCAAATATTCCAATTTATTGGAATGTTATATATCTCTATTTTATAAACTTATTATAAGTTTCAATTAAGAATATTGGAGCGAAGAAAAAGAAAAATCGAAGCTAAATTAGAAATCAACTTCATCAACTACATTAATTATAAAATTTCCAATGACAGATTCTACAGTTATTCTTGAAGAACTCCTGTTAGTTTTTGATTAATCTGTCATTTTTTGTTTTTTGTATAAATTTTATCAAAACCAAATTTAATTTCTTTTCATTATAATTATAATTTTCACAGATGGAAGGTACTAGATTTTGCAACTCTTAGGCAAAGTTCTGTTTCTTTTTTTGTCACTGGAAAGAGAGAGACGCCAATTTCGCGCTGGGCACGAGCTCGGACGAAGGCTTCGAAGGTACAATATAACAGTCATTCTGCATAATAGTATTTTAGTATTATTATAGATAATCATTATTCTTTTCACATATTATACAATGAAAAGATGGTGAATGACTACTAAGGTGTCAAATAAGTGAGTTGACCAACATATGAACAGGCTAGATCGTTGATCAATTTTTGTTTGAGTCAAATACACAAATTGATCAGTTGGGCTAAATATATATATCATGAGTCATAACTCAATTTGTTCAACTCATGAAAATCTTTTACTATTTATATGTTTGTTCTTTTATAATTTGTTTGTGTAGGTTGGAAAGGGCTTGTTAAAGAATGAGAAAGCTCAAAAATTATATATCAAGTACTGGTTAGAAGCTGTAAGTGAAATATGTCCTCTTATAATGCACAAAATTAATTTAATAATTATTATTTGTAATTAACAAACTCAATTCATATTTAATTCGTTGCAATTATGTTTATAAAGTTTCGAAATTTTTATAAACGAATTTATCATTGTTACTTTTCTTGACAATTTTTTTTAAATGCAAATTCAGATAGACCCACACCATAGATATGGTCTCAACCTAAATCGTTATCACGAGGTGTGGTGCAACAGTGAAAGTTCACAGCCATTTTTCTACTGGTATGTATTATATGGTCTATTTAACTTTTTTTTTTGTAAAAAAGAAAACCTAAAATTGCTCGTAGCTAATTTTTCTTTTAAAAAAAATAGTTGCTAAACCATAGTATTAAATAAAATTAATGATGAATTTTTTGTTTAGTTATATAATTTGTTCATCGCTACTATTATTTAGTAGGTACAACTTATTTGCTCAAACTCCCCAAAAATGTTGCCGCACTCGTATTGGATCCTTCAAAAATACATTATTTCTAAAAGGTCCATCACGTAAATATTTTTAAAGAGTCCAAGCAACATATGCAACAACCAAATAAGAATTGGTGATACTTTTACAAGTTCAAGCATATAATAGATAGCTACTTATATTTTATTTATTTATTTTATTTGTGTACTACAAAATTTATAGGCTAGATATTGGTGATGGAAAAGAAGTTATTGTCGAAAAATGTTCAAGGAGTGATCTACAGTCCCAATGCATCAAGTATCTAGGACCAGTAAGCATTTTATTGCCAATTTTAAAATCGAATCGCTCAGAAATGTCATCTACTTCGATATTTTCTTACTGTTATGATGAAATATTGTTATCAAAAACATATATAATATAACATGAAAAAAATATTAACTTAGTAGTTCAATATATAGTGAAATATTTTTGTAGAGAATGATTGTCGATAAAGATCATGTATTTATTATTAACTTATAATATTGTTATTTATGTAGAAAGAGAGGGAACCATATGAAGTAATTGTGAAGAATGGAAAGCTTATTTATAAGAAAAGTGGTGTTTGTGTTGAGACAGTTGAGGATACTAAATGGATGTTTGTGCTGAGTACCTCAAGGATCTTATATGTTGGTCAAAAAGAAAAACACCATTTTCACCACACCAGTTTCCTAGCTGGTGGTGCTTCTCTTTCATCTGGAAGGTTGGTCGTCTCGAACGGAAAACTCGAGGTACTTTATGATTTTTTAATGTATTGATACTTTCTTCTTTGCTTCTCTTTCATCTGGAAGGTTGGTCGTCTCGAACGGAAAACTCGAGGTACTTTATGATTTTTTAATTTTAGAACGATCACTTCAAATATTAATAATTGGATACTAAACTGAATATATTATACATAGTTCATGAATTACTTATCACACAAATATACATTGATTGAGAAAAAACGTATTCAAATTTCTAGCTCAGAATCGGATTGCACTATAATAAAAATAGTTTTTACTAGCTATAAATAAACGCATTAACAAAGAGTACTAATACCTTTATCAACATTAATTAATTGTCATTTGATCTAATGTGGTTATAGACTTTAGCGACAGTTAAAAGAGTACTAAAATATAATTATGACTTAGTAATTGTGTCGAAAAAAACACATGCAGCGTCAATTAAGCTATTATCGTGTATAATTGCCATTAAAAGTTCTTTTTGATGTCGTGCCGTTATCGTGGGAGTAAGGGGTGGTGCTGACAAAAACAAAAAAATAATTTTTGATATGATACCGATATAACGATATCCAAATAAGCTATTCATGAAATTTTTACAATCGAAACATGCAGATAGTTTAGGGTCAATTGCGCGATATCGTATACTCATTGTCTTTTGCCATCATCGCTCCTTACTCCCACCCCATTTGTTGAGAAGTGTACTTTCTTTGACAACTTATGCTTTGAAATAAGATGATCACATACTTTAATACTGTATCAAAGCAAGATAGATGTACC
The DNA here is from genome assembly GCA_000787875.1 of Solanum virginianum. Classification (NCBI taxonomy): domain Eukaryota; kingdom Viridiplantae; phylum Streptophyta; class Magnoliopsida; order Solanales; family Solanaceae; genus Solanum; species Solanum virginianum. Next base: position 205,195 of record DF357220.1, on the reverse strand, counting down.
ATGAAAAAGAATCAGACTCGCATGTGAGGGACGTGTTGAGAATACAATTAAATAATAAAAATATGCTCTCTTTAATAACTTAAGCTTTTAAATGAGATGATTGCACACTTTAATACCATTTATATCCCATAATGTTTACCTGGACTATATATAAATATTTTTAAACACTTATTTCTTATTAAATATTTTTGATGATTTTTTTTTTCTTTATTCGTGTAATTAATATTGACAGGCAATATGGGCATACAGTGGTCACTATAGACCAACAGAAGAGCATTTAGAGGAGGTAACAAGTTTTCTTGAGGACCACCATCTAGACCTCACCAATGTCAAGGTCAAAAAATTCATTATAAATTAAATTAGTTGATCTGCAAATAATATGGATTAATTAAGGTGAGAAGTTAATTAATCAACTAATTATATTTTTCTTTTCTTTGTCATGAATCCAGAAGTACGCAATAGATGATGATATACCACATGACAAGTCAAAACTCTCAAATGAATCAAAAGGTAATGACATCAAATAGAAAAGAAAATGTTAAGAGATATTTCAAATCAATTATATCTCTTGAGTTGTATGACGAAAAAGATTCTTATACGTTTATGCAAGCACCTTCATGTAACTATGATAGATTATTTTTATCCTTGTGAACTCTGCTATTCAGTATCTTCAAGTTATGTTCAAGAGAGAAATATATTTTATTTCAAACATAGTTATTTGATTTCTTATCGAATCGTGCTTTTTTTTTTCATTAAATTCATGCATGTTCATGAAATTTAATTTGCATTCAAGATTCAAATTTAAATCAAGTTCACCTCAATCTTTATTTGGTCACATGAATATTTAAAATTCTGCTGATCCAGAAAACGATTTGAGAAAAAAAAATATTTTAAAAAATTGCCCATTGGACAACGTTTTAAGTAAAATAACTAATAAAATGTAATAGTAAATATGAAGAGGAACACACTATTTTCTTTCATTTCTTTTTGCGCATTAATATCCGGTGGAGACGTGAAAATTAAGTCATAAAATAAAAATGTATAAAGTGTTTTTGTTACTTTTTAGTTCACTTTTGCTTGTCACTATTTCACTTTTTGAGATCAACTTAAATAAATTTTAAAATTAAATTGAAGTAGCTAAATTTAATATTCAAAACATAAATTTTAAATAATTGAAAACTATACAAAAATATTATAAATTGCAATCCTTCTTATATTAATTTGATGAAAAATACATCTAAAAATATTGGTTATATTTCATATAATTTGATCTCGATAAGTGAAATAATGACAAGTAAAAGTGAACGTAAGAATAGTTCAAAAGAAATTTTTTTAAGCCACTTCAATAATGATAGAGAAAAACTCAAAATTATTTTCTTTAATAGATGATTAAAAATATTCATGTCACATGGTCTAAAAATAATTTTGACTCATTTTCACAAGTAAAATGAAACATAGAGAATATAACATTACTCATGAACCAAACAATATCAAAGTTAAACAACCTTTTGCCGGCTTGGTGGTCGGAAGTGAAAAGTCAAAATACTCCATAAAAACTTGCAAGTTTATTTATTTTCAAATTATTGTGTCTGAAATTTTATATGGTTGAATTTCATGCACCCACAATTATAATTTAATCATTTTATCTAAAGTTTATATTTAATTTCTGATAAACATCTGAAATTAGAATTTATAATTATATGAGAACATATTAACGCCCCAAAAAAAAAAGATGGAGATTAAATAACGATATCCAAATAAGCTATTCATGAAATTTTTACAATCGAAACATGCAGATAGTTTAGGGTCAATTGCGCTTTTGTCCCTAATCTATGTCGCCCCTCAATATAAATACTTTTTTCGTGGAACAACAAATTTATATTTTCACATCATAGCATTTCATAAGTTATGTCTCACACGACTTTTGTTATGAAAGAAAATATATCCCTCTAAACAGAAGTTCAATTGCTAAAAGATATTTCATCTGTTCATTTTTATTTGTCATTATTTCATTTTTTGAGATCAATTTGACTAAATTTCAAAATTAAATTGAAGTAGATAAATTTAATATTTGAAATCTAAATTAGATGGTTGAAAAATATTATAAGATGCAATTCTTCTTATATTAATATAATGAAAAAATACATCTTAAAATACTGATCAAAATTTACATAGTTTAACTTCAATAAATGAAATATTTACAAGCAAAAGTAAACGAAAAGAGTAAAAACAATAAAAATCAGCCCATTGAGAAGACAATCCACTCGATTTCATCTTTCTACACAAAATCTTCTCATATTTTTTAAAGTTCATGTCTAATTAAATTACGTCAAATCAAAACAGAGGGAACAATAATTTATGGAATTAGGACATCGTGTGGGGCGGGGGACTTGCTTGAATTATTAATTGTACTTTTACATAAAAATTTATTTAAACTTTGAAAGCATGTTTTAACTAATCTTATTTTCCGGAAATTCCTTTCACTTTCCCACTAATATTTTGTCGCGTGTCAGTTTAAACTAAGGTCGGAAAGAGCAAAAGTCACCCCAAACGACGTCGTTCTTCTTTCCACAAACTATCCGTTACAGCTTTTTCCTTTTTTTTTCCTGTCAGTTTCGAATTTCAAAATTCAAAACCCAAGAAAATTCTCAGCTGTAGTAATTAAAGCTCAGCAATCCCTTCAAATTCTCAAATCCCAATTTATATCTTGAAGTTTTCAGACAGCGTTTTATAAAATTGTCCCATTTGCTCCTCTGTCTGTTCTGTTTTATCAAGCTGCAGAAACTGTACAAAGTTCACTATTTTTTTTTCTAGAAACAAGAAAACATGGGTGGCTCAGGGAAGTGGATTAAATCATTAATCGGTCTAAAAAAGAATCAATCAAATGATTCTGTAAGTTGAATTGTTTAATACTCTCTCTGTTTCTGTTTCTGTTTTTTTTTTTGGGTTGTTGTTAATTTGAATTATTTTTGAAGGAGAAGGGTGGTGGAAAGAATAGAAAATGGAAGCTATGGAGGAGTGCATCTGGTGGAATTGCTGTGGGGTTGTCAAAAAGTGTAAAAGGGGGTGGGAATTTGGGAGATTCAGATGGATCTGAATCTTCTTTTCTATCTGACAGTGCTTTAGCTGCTGCAATGGCTACTGTGATCAGAGCTCCACACAAGGATTTTGTGATTGTGAAAAAAGAATGGGCTGCTATTCGAATTCAGGCTGCGTTTAGGGGTTTTCTGGTAATTCCAAGTTTTCATTTTTCTCAATAATTATGTTTGTACAGTTTTTATTGGAGGTATTCATTAAGATTCTGTTGAGATCTGTGCTGGAAGAAATTTGAATGACTTGGGACCCAAAAGCTGTTAACTTTTTGTATCTTCTCGAAAGTGTTCTGTTTTTTATGCTTGGTTATGATTTTACATGGGAGCGTATGGAGATCACGAATAAGGATTGAGGCTTAGTAGGTAGTTAAGCGCTGTCTTACTTTTCGATGGAATTAGGCTTGGTGGTAGTCTAGAGCACTGTGTTTGTTGTGGTATTAGCCTACTCATGTAGTTTCTTGCTATTGATGTCTGTTACTGTTTGTTTGTCCATTGTGTTTTGATTATGCACCAATTTGTTGTTGTCAATGTTCATTTTTTAGATGTTCTGTACTATTTAACTACTTGAACCCTCTCTTCCTCCACGAGGTAAGGGTAAGGTTTGATTACACTTTGCCCTCGCCAGACTACGCTTGTGGGATTTCAATGTGTATGTTGTTGTTGCTCGGTATGTTATGCTTAGATATGAATATGGAAGAAATTGAAGTACTTGCATTCAGAAAAAAATTGCATGTTGATTGGATGAGTGTATAATTTGGAGCTAACTGTCTGATTGGATGTTGAGCGGCAAAAAATAGGCCTACATCACCTCAAATCCTTATGGAGCGGCACTATTAGCGTTGGATCAGGATTGAAGCATAGTTATGTATGATATTCTTGCTCTATATGTAGAGATAAGAGATGTTGCTGCGTTATGTCCTTAAATGGTTTTCCTCCCGCTTCATCTTTTGCTAATGATACATATAGCTAATGAGAAATTTTTGTTGTAATGATGAAAAGGCAAGGCGTGCGTTAAGGGCACTGAAAGCAGTGGTTAGGATACAAGCTATATTTCGTGGGCGACGGGTGAGAATGCAAGCTGCTATAACCCTCAAGTATATGCAGTCTCTTTTCCGAGTGCAGGCTCGAGTTAGATCCCAATGCAATCAAACATCCATTGATGGAGATGCTACAAAAGGGTCTCTTGTTGATAGCCAAGCTAATCCAATTAAGCAAGCTGAGGTATGTAGTTTCTCTCTAACATTATCATTTGTCCTGATATGTTCTTTTAGCTGTTATAGCAAAATGATGTTATAGAAAACGTATGTTTCATTGGTTCCCCCCCAAAACATGATTGTTAGTGAAATATTGTTATACAGAAGTATTATTGTCGCTTGAAACTGTCTAATTTTTCGCTTTCTCAGAGTGGATGGTGTGATAGCCCTGGCACAGTGGATGAAGTGAGGTTTAAGTTAAAAATGAGACAAATAGGAGCAATCAAGAGGGAGAGGGCCATTGCATATGCCCAACAGGTATTATATTTACTTTCAAAAACATGTCGTATGACACAAAATTTCCCTATTTCAGTAACTCAACTGATGATCTATTTCAGAAACTGAGCCCGAATTCAAGAACAAGGAAAGTTGAAACCCCGAACAAGATTAAGGCTACTAGGGATTCAGCTTGGTTAGAACGTTGGATGGCGAATAAGCCTTGGGAAAACAGATTGGTGGGAGAATCCCATACTGATGCATCGGGGATGACCCCGAATTCTAAGAAGCATGAAGATTATGATTCTGGATCTTTCACTGAGCTTAGTTCGGTGAACATTAGACGGAACAACATGTCTACCAGGATATCTACAAGAGGACCAATTAGTTGTCAACTTCTCAATTCATCTTCCGAGCCTTATACTGATTACTATCGGTATGATGATAGTACTTCTCATTCTTCCATGTCAACTTCTGAAACTCTCGGATCAAATCAGACTCCTCCAGAAGAGGGACATAGCAAGAAACCTAACTACATGAATTTCACGAAGTCTATTACGGCAAAGGCTAAGCAGAGGAATTCAAGTTATTTGTCTCAGAGCAGTATGCAAAGGAATTCAACTGATAGCTTACAAGTCCCTAGGAAGTCAAGTCCACTTTCGAGGGCGAGAGCAAGGAGAAGTGCTGATTGTGATCTTTATTCAGTTGATCTGTGCAAGGATCTTTACCCTCCCTCAAATGCATTTTGATCATCTAAATGGGAAGACGAAGGCGATTGGTGAATTTTCTTTGTCCATTTAGCTCAACAACTTGTTGTCTTGATAGTAAAAAGGAGTTTCTTTTGTTTTACAGAAATTTAGACTTGAACCAATACATAATGCATTAGATGATATTTGCTCTAGAAAGTTGATTTACGAGTTGTTTTCTTAGATATCACTCAACTAGTGGTTATTGTCTTAGAAAATGAGTTTTTGGTATTATAATTAGTGTGCCATTTGTAGATTGTTTCTGTTTGTTTTTGGACAACTTATTTGTTGCCTTCGCATATTGGATGGATAGTGTTTTTTTACATGGTATCGAAGTCTGTTTATACTGTAGAATTACATCATTTAGAACTGAATTATCACTAGAGGAAAAACACTGCAATAAAAGAGACACTTAAGGGCAACAGATCTTTTTATCGACAATTAAGTTAATGTCATTGTATTCTGAGTCGCTATAAGTTTTAGCAAGTGATGGTTATAGAAATACTAATATTTATTATTGCTACTAAATTCTTTATTTGTTGTAGTGTCAGCTTCAATTTACGTGATACTATTTTCCTTTGCTAGTTATGAATGACAATTATAAAGTACAAAATATGGAAGTGAATGAAAAATTACTGCAGCCCTTATTTTGGGCTTGCTTAAAGATTAGATCACATGCATGCATCAATATGCATCAATTTGGACCATGAAGAAAGAAGTGATGACATGCTATGTAATATATAATAGGGGAATTTTTCTAATAAGAGAAGATATGATAAAGAATCTCATGTTGAAGAGGAGTATTTGGCGTAACTCGTGTAATTTTTGCTATGTGATCAAAATATATTGAGTTCGACCTGTGAAAATAATAAGATCCCAATGCAATCAAACAGAGATCAAAATATATTGAGTTCGACCTGTGAAAATAATATAGCAGTAAAGTTATATATAATAATTTGATTTTTTCTCGAATCCTATGTATAGTGAAATTTTAGTACACTAGATTGCTCTTTACTATATAGAGTAATTGATCTTTAGCCGTGTAAACAGTCTTTTGCAAAAATGTAAGGAATAGATTGCATGTAATAGAACTTTGTGATCTGACATTTTATCAACGAAAGCTTAGAACATCGAATTACCCTGAATATCCGAACTTGAAATATAAGTCTTGCATATGAGGATTTGGAACTTATTATTTCTGTTATAAGGTTCCTCTTGTCAAATTAGTACTACTTGCTCGGGTTTGGAATTTAACTCTTTAAGACCTTTTAGACATGATTTAAATTATGATCTAAAATTAGATTAATTTAAAATTAAAATTTTATTTAAAAATTTAATTTGAATTTTTTAAATTGTGTGTTTTCTAATAAAATTGTTTTGTCTGCTGCAAGAACTGTAGCCTCAGATTTATTAATTCAAATTTGAGTTATATACATCATCAACATGAAAATAATAATAATAATAATAATAATAATAATAATAATAATAATAATAATAATAATAATAATATATTCAATGTAACACAAAAATCATGAATTTAAGAAAGATAAAGTGTACATAAATTTTATTTTTATTTGTAGAAAATAGATAAATTATATCGAATAGACCCTTGGCTCAAGAAAAACACAACAAGTATAACATTACATTTACGAAAATATAAATGATAACAACAATATTAGGACAATAAAAAAACCAAAACATAAGAGGCAACAAGTAGTAACTGAATACAAAGAACGAGAAATACAAAAACAAACAAGAAGGAATTGCTTAGATGATAAGCAAGCAACAACTAATACTAGTCTTTTACCTTAATCGTGGACCTTCGCGCTCTAGTCTAAATATATTTTGTATTGTACTTTAATTGATTATAGGTGTTACAAAAGATATTGTATTGTATTGTATTACATTGACTAATGTCTACTTAAATTGAAACACATTAAATTTGAAAAGAGAGAGAATTTGAGAGAGTGTGTGAAAGTGACGAGTACCAAAAAGCTATGATTTAGTAGAGATAAGACAAGAATATTGATAGGAATTTCCTTATTAATAAGTTAGGATAAGAAACAAAATTGAAGCAAAGGATGTGTCCCCTGATAGTTCAACTAATAAAGCAAACAAACACCTTGTGCCATTAATTGTTGCATGTGCAAACTATATACAAATTCAAGATTGAAGGTTATCCGGTCCAGCTTAATAATTTTAGTTGAAATTTTATATAGTATTTTAATAGGTTCATATGAATATGTTGATATCATTATTTTAGAATTTTTAGATTTCTTAAACTTTAAATTTTAACTTTGTCTGATATGACACCTCAAACCAAATATTTTTATCTTTTATATTTTTTAGATTTGTAAAGTAAAACATGAAAATCTATAAAAGACTATCTTAAAACATTTCGTTCCACTTGTATGTTTTTCTTTTTCCGTAATTTTGAGATCTTTTTTGATTTTACCATCAACTGCATGTTTAAATGCTTATTTTGATAAAAAGCTCAAAATAATCTTGTATCTTTGGATTAAGATTTAAAGTTATCCTCGAGTTTTTATATGGAGCACTAATAGTCCCTCATGTTTGAAATATTGGTGTACTTTTGATCCTCTCTCAAACTTTTGCCTATTTTTTAACATTGATTTTATCCACAATTTTATGTATGGAATGTTCGATTCCCAACCTTTGTGCTAAAAAAGAACCCTTGGACCAGTGAACCAACTTGTCATTTTGAGAATGAGTTCCTTTAACTAATATTTAATATATTCTTTTAAAATTATACAAGTAAGATACTGAATTTAGTCGGATGACCACGAATTTCCATGACAAAAAATTATGAATAAATTCGCCCCTGGTTGAAGTTATTATTTCTACTAAAAAGATGATTCAAACATTTCACACATAAAAATTACAAACAAAATTAATGTTTGAAAATAGCCAAAATTTTGGAGGAGGACCAAAAATGCATCAATATTTCAAATTTGAGGAACTATTAGTGATGTAGGTGAGCTTTTTTGAACTCATCATTTTGAACCCAAAACTAAGGTACTCTTTTGAACTTTTTCTAAGTCATCATTTTCAACGATGGTTATTGAAAATCTATGCATTTAATGTGGTTTCTCTTGGTGGTCGATATATTCCAAAATTGCCTACATGATCCACAGCCATGTAACCAAACTGGTTACTCCTTTTAGAAATCTACTCATGCTATAGGTTATCCCCCTCCTAACTTAGGGTTAGAGGTGGAATCCAATTTTTTTTTTAAAAAATAATAATTGTTTGTTATATTTTGTTTTATAGTGGGTGATACATATTTTTACGTTAAGTATAAGATATGTGTATGCTTCATTATTTTTAGACTTAATCTATTTATGCAATCGATATGTGTATGCTTTATTATTTTTAGACTTAATCTATTTATGCAATCATACTGAATATGTTATTCACCTTTAGCGTGATCATTTTAGAAAACTGGTTCATGTTTTGATCCTCAAGCATCGAGTTTCAGAAATCAACTCATTTGATTAATTTGGATTTGTACGATAGAAAGTTTATTGAGAGGTGTAATTTAAAGCTTCCTAAAAATGTCACTTTCAATTTGGTATTTGAGATCTTTGATTCACGACGAAGAATCTTTATCAGCCCTTGGTGGTGGACTATGCAATCCTACTATGAAAATCCATTATAATTCTTTCTCCCTTTATAGTGGTGACAAGTGAGAATTCTTATGGTATGAATTATACAAAGACTATTATAACTATAGTTATGATTATCTAAACTATAGTTATGAAGTATAATTAAAATATTTTTGAGTGATTATATGCGAAAATTTCTCTAAAAAGAACCATACGTCTAACTAAAATACACTTGTAATGGACCATAAAACCAAATATTGGGCCAAAATTATTATGAAATTCCAATTATTTAACTTCCATGCTAGTCAAACATGAACAGGAAGCATGTTTTATACTATATAATACTCATTAAAATTATAAAGTTAAGCTGTCACATATAATTTGACGCATACTGAAATGCCCCTTCTACTTTGACGCAAATTTTTTTAGCTCTCCATAAGTTGTCTCATTAATCTAGAAGAAATGATTTGATAAGGAGATGCTATTAATTTGTCCAATTAAGAGAAAATAGGATTAAGCAACAGACATGAAATTACTTAAAGTCAAACATATTTTTAGCAAGTGAAATTTACTTCTTCTTTTTGTTTTTTTTTTTAAAAAAAGACCTCCTACCTTATTTTCTACAAAGCAAAGGAAAATAGGATTTTTGGTTCCCATGTAATTGCATTCTTTCTATTTTGGTTCCTGTAATATTCGACTACTATTTATTTGACCTTCAATTAAGTAATTTATGTGTTTTTAAAGTAAAAAATCAAATAAAATCAAACTAATTTTATTTGAATTTTTTTAGCTTTACATATTTAAGAAATTAATAATATTTGATTTATTAAAAATATTAAAGAAATAATTGGATCAAATCGATAAATTGTATATACAATTTTTGTAATTATATATACATAATATAATATATTATTTTTATGAATAATTTTACATATCCTATATATGTTTTCATCAAAATTTATTTATAATTTGAGGCAATAAAATCAACTTGTGGGCATGATCCAATTGTTGACTTTTCTGATTTTGATTTTATTTTCTCCATTACAAGTGAAGACTCAATTTGAAAGAAATTTTCTATATTACGGTAGATGATTCCTTTTCTCAAATAGTATTGACATAGATCAGGGGTGGATTCATGTGTTGAGTTTCGGATGATCGAGTATTCATTGGACCCGAATAAATTTTTGTGTATTCATATAAAAAATATGTAAAAATGGTATAAATATAAGACTAAGCACCCACTAAATAAGAAGTTTTGTGGGTGTTGTGGTTCTTTGGGCATCTCTAAAGTTCAGGGCAAGTTGTTAGATGTGGGTTCAAATCCAACTACCAATACATTTTTTGCACCGACTTTCCAGAAATCCTAGATTCACCACTGACTCGCTCCGTATAAGACTCATTCGAGGGAAGCGCTCCCTATCAAAGATTTTTTTAATACCAAAGATTCGAATTCAAAATCTCTAATTAAAATAGAAGCAGCTCTATCTACTGCACCGCATATTTTGGTTACAATATATATACATATATATGACTTCATGCAAAAAGTCTAACATCAAAGAATTTCTCGAAGTAGAAGCAATTTCCCATATTTCTTTGATACTACTTGAGTGCTTGTGAACAATGTTGCAAGAATTCTGAGATGCCATTTCAGCAAGTTTGAGTACCACGTCATTAATACTACAACAACAACCAAATATAAAAATAAAAATAAACTCATGTCCTTGTTACTACATTCTTATAATTTTATCAATTAATCATCATTCAACCTATAAATTGAACTTGTGTTGCATAGACCTTGTTAAAGAGATTTTAAAGTTCTTTATAATAAGAATTTCTTTATTCAACGGCTCAAACCCATGACTTATAATTAAAAATAAAGGAATGACGCTCATTCCATATCACACTTCAATATGTGTAAGTATCGTCCATATATGATGGACACTTCTTTTTATATTATATAATAAATATAAACCCTACTTCATATATAAGTGGTAAAATCAAATTTAATTTGTTTAAATGACACGTTAATGTATTAGCTCAATTAATTTCATTCTTTGAATTGAGTGTATACATAGTTCAAATTGACCAATCAAAAATCTAGTCAAAATATTTTTTAAAAAAATATTTTTATATTTGATATGATATAATAGCCAAAACAAAAGGATAAATAATAATTTTATCACGTACTAAAAATTTATAAAAAATAATAATTAAAGTTTAATAAGAAACTGAACGAATTGGTTTATGATTTGTATTAATTTAGTCCATCCAACTTAATTCATTTCAATTCAAATAGTTTTTAAACGGATTAATAATTTGCTCATTAACTAACTCAACTTATTTGATTCGTCTAAATTCAATTCAATCAGTTCATCTGATACCTCCCTATACAAATGTATCTATTAGTGTCATGTGAGTCAATAAAGTGAGAATTGAATGTAGAAAGACAAATAGTTGGAAGACGTTAAATAGAAGAAGTGCCACAATTAAGCTTATTTAGCATTAAATTTAACCATTCATTTCAACACCATTTTGTCTAATCAAACGTCTATACTCTATATGCTTCCTTTTTTGAATTTCTTTTTATCAAAATGACTTTTTAATGACACATGGACCACCTGCTTATTTAGATATCTTAGTTACGTGCTACTACTAAAATGATCGTAATTGATTACCCTTCACTTCATGAGCCCTAGATTAATTAACTAGTAAAGCATAGCTAGTTTACATAATTATTACTCTGACAAAATTTTCATGTGCTAATATGGAGTGAGGTGATGGAGATAGTTGGGGTTCATTTTCATGAAATGAAAAATATTTTCGTGGAAGACAAGTTGATTTCTTAATTATTTGAAGTTTTCTGATCAG